>WOVY01002835.1:0-61343 GCA_013436015.1 Rhipicephalus annulatus
TACACTGTGAGTAATTTATTGAAGCCTCATATTGAATGTACCAGGCGAAGTGAATCCTAGACTGAGCATACCAGCGAATACAACGAAGAAAAGTATTTCAGATAGCCGTCACTTCATTAGGATTATAAATGAGCGAGTTGGTTCGCGTTCGTAATGAATTTCTCGCAGAACTAATGATAGGACGATAGATGGAGAAAACACACGAGACCGGTCCTGACTCTCAACTGAGGTTTATTTTGAAAAGCAAGAAAAAACAACGACGGAATACAGGCCATAAACACTCACTTGGAGCGAGGATATTTACCAATGTTTCCACAAGAAGGAAAAAAAATCAAGTAAGATGGATAAAAACATAAGTATATTGAAAAGGGTAGCACTCTCTGGCGAGCATATATGCAGATGTCTAAGTTGACGCATAAGATGAGGGCATGGCGCAATAATTTTTTTTTATTGATTTGTTGCAGTTTTCACTTTCATATGAAAAGTGAGCTTATCTTACGGCCCCAAGTGCTAATCAATGTGGTTTCGAGTTCCCTTTCTTTTTTTTGAAAGTATGCTTCAGTTGACAGTCCTCGTTTCTCTTCCGTCTTCTTCTTCGTCAAAATATCTACGCTTTACGTCCATATAAGTCTCGTCTCTGGGCCATCCAGGGACAAGACTTCTGAGAGACATTGGTCTTTCAGCCGACTCCTAGGCGGAACCCAGGACGCAGGTAACGTGCAAGAAGAGAATGAAGTTGTTCACTGACTCACATCCCTAAACTAGCTACTACAGCATTATAAGGAACGCCTTAGTAAGGGTCCGGAAATTTTGACCGACTGGTGTTTTTTTAACGTAAGCTGACGTCGCACATTACGCCGGCCTTCCGGCATTTCGCCTTGACCAAGTGATATGCCTTAGTTGGGATCGAACCGTGACCTTCGGGTCAGCAGCCGAGAACTATAAACGCAATACCACCACGACGGATGTGCTTTTTTGTCATTGGCCCTACTCGTTAACGCTGCACGAACGTTCATCCTGAATCCTTCCAACTAGAGGGCCTCGATGCCTGCTCGGTGGTGCGCGCATCAAGGCACTGCACCTCTAACTTGTTTTGTTAAATTGTGCGTGACTGTAGAGCTGCCTGAAAAACACCCGCCGATTTCGTTTTGGAAATAATACCTGCCATCATGGTCATCGAAGGCGGCTTGAAAAAAAATAATGACAGACGTTACAAATCATCCGTTCGTCTGTACAATTGACTGTTCTAGGCATCCATTTGTTTCAGTGGGCTTGCATGTTTATTTTTCTGGTGTTTCAATATGTGCGTAAAACCAAAGTGCACTCTAGTAATGCGGGCTTTTTTAAGAACATGTGTTTATATTGTCGATGGCTGAAAATGCAAGGTGGATGGGACTCTTGATTGTAATGTCTGTACGATTCCCATGTCGCGTGCCTCTGGCCGGACCAGCACCAGTCCGTGGCTCAGCTCATCAAGCTGGTCAGCAACAAGCTCCGAACATCAGGTACCGTCTCTGTGACTATGAAAGGGCGCTGGTACCAGCCCAAGTATCTCGATCCATCGAACCCCGACATTGGAAACTTCTCGTACTACGAGAAACTGCACCACGTTCCAGGGGGACCAAGACATCGTGCCAGCTGCCGTAAGTGCGGGCGATTGAATACGGATGCGCGTTTGGATACCGATCGTTTAAAAGCAAAACTGACGCTAATTTCAAGTATTTTAGATGTGAATCAGGTCTTTAACTAGCCTGTGTAACACTGACCATCTGTGTCTCCGTGCCAACGCGCCGAACCGCGCTCCCCTCGCCGCGGTTGCTGGAACTATGCAAAGTAGGTGATGGTGGTAGTAGGTTAGAAGATGAGAAAAGGCACCTAATTCTGCAACCCGGTCGGGAGCACGGCGCAGTGCCTGCGGGGAAGGGAAAAGGGAGAAAAGGGGAAAGAAGAGAAAAATATTAGGTGAGCAGTGGCACGGTCGTCATCAGCACGAACAGCAGTCCGGAAGCAAGGGTAGGGGTGGCAAGAGGCCCGTCCTCAGCGGTAGGCCACCATTCCCGTCTCGTCCAAAAACTCCACCAGGCTCCGGAGCGCTGGCATATGGGGACGAGATGGGAACAGCAGGTGTTCTAGGGTGGTAGCAGGAAGGCCATGTCTCCGGAAGGCTGTGATGACCCTCGAGCGTTCCTGGGCCAAGGCAGGGCGGGCACAGAGGAGGTTCTCGAGGGTCTCGGGCAAAGTAGGTCAAGTCGCAGCTGCGCGTTGACGTCATGACTCTCTCCCTGCAGCAGATGTTGCCTACTGCGCCAGCTCGCAACACACTTCTCTCTCGCTTCAGCCTCTCCACCGCGCGCAACGTTCGACCGCACGTCGAGTGGAAATACTAGACAGACTTAGTTGTACGCCCGCAGCAGCCATATGGGCACGGTCGGCCATTGCAAATGGCTAGCAGGCTGCGTCCGTTCGGCAGCTGCCGACGCGTAACTAAATCGGTCTACTATTTCGACTATCGTTTGTATGCGATGAAACTTACGTGAAACCCAACCCGCCTTTCGTGTATTCGCATTTCGAGCAAACGTTAATTCGAATAAACGCTACACCGAGTTTCGCTTGAAACCGTTTTTCCAGCACACGCGTCGACGCCCGTTTCAACGGGGTCAATTAACGCCGTGCGCACCGCTGCTGTTTCGCATCCCATCGGGGTTACTTTCGGGGAGGTGGTTGATAATTTTTCGGGTAATTGCTTGTGTAACTGGGTTTATTTGCAGAGCAGAACGCAGAAGGCGAAGCAGTCAGCAGTGTCCGGCCAAGCGCAGCAATCACGAGCTTATGCTGATGCCGCTGAGGCCCCTCTTCTTCACTACAATCGCCCTCCGCAGAAAAAAGCGCCATCCTGGCGGATTAAGGAGAAGGAACACTAATGGGTCATAGTATGGCTTGAGGTGAGAGACGTGGACAGTGTCGCGGCCGCGATAGCGTAGGTCTGTCGATGGGATAATGGGTTCCACAATATAGTTGACGAGTGACATTTGCTCTACAACGCGGTATGGCCCAAGGTATTTGGGAAGAAGTTTTGCGGAGCGGCCAGGTGCGGTAGCAAGTGCCCGAAGCCTTACCAATGAACCAGGTGGAAAGTTTGGAGCCGAACGGTTCCCAGGCTGGCGGGATTGCTGCTTCCACTGGTCCCGGTAGAAAAAGAGCGGAAAGCTGGCGGCATTCTTCAGCATGTCGGGCAGCTTCGGACAGAGTTGTACTTTCGGACTCATCAGGTTTATATGGAAGAATAGTGTCTACTGTATTGGAAGGTTCTCGTCCATATAGAAGAAAGTACGGCGAAAACCCAGTAGTAGCTTGTACGGCAGTATTATACGCGTAGGTGACGAACGGGAGAACTTGGTCCCAATTTGAATGATCAGAGGCAACGTACATCGACAGCATATTTCCAGGAGTACGGTTGAAGCGCTCCGTCATGCTATTCGTTTGAGAGTGGTACGCTGTACTTGTGCGGTGCACGATTCGGCATTCGTTGACTAATGCCTTCAAGGCATCAGAAAGGAAGGCACGGCCTCTGTCACTTAAGAGCTCGCGAGGGGCACCATGACACAGAGCGAAACGTTGCACGAAACCCCTCTTCTTCTCTACACTTGACATAAACTCACGGGGTCTGCTGTGCATTGACCTAAGACTATGCAAAAGTGAAAGGAATCTTTGTTTAGTGATGAAGCCCTTCAGGGCGAGGATTCTCCATCCGCATTTAGGTGTCCGTTGTCCCGGCAGTTGTCTAAACATATGTGAGACACCAAAAAAAGTTTGACGATAGACTAATATGATTCATAGCTGTAATGAAACAAAATAAAACACTTCAATCAACACACGCTATCATTGCTTTGTGAACAGCAGACGATTAGTGGCACTTGGTTCTTCTCTTCCATCGCTCTGACGTAAGCGTGGCATACGCGCACAATGTTGCCAATAATTGTTGGAAGCCAGTTGAGAGAGTCGGGGAAATATATTAGTTAATTTACAAGAAATCTGCGTATCTCTTCAGCCTACAAATGAGGACAAACGATGAAAACATGCAAATAACGTACCCAGCGAATTTCAATGAGATCTAAGACCTCGAAAAATCACCGGAGTTGGTCTTCAAGACCTAGTTTTGTCGTTTATAATTAGGTCACTTTATGGGACATAATTTACAGTATACGGGACGACGCTCTGGTAACACACTTGAGTCACAGAAAAGGTTATCACTAGCCTAATGTCAATCATAATCGTGATGGAAGATTAATAAACACCTACCAGTACAACCTTTTATACTAATGGGCAACTTCAACGTAGACATTACGGACCTTAGGACTATCAGCTTCACCCAAATCGTCTTAATTAACTTCCTGGAGATGCGTACATTTTTTTCTTCTCAGTCGATGTATAAGGGAGCAGGGAACACGAACCATAGCTTGGCCGGCACTGCCAAGTGCCGTCTTCATTGTCTTAACTTGAGGTCACCTGCTCTGCCGTTTTGTTCGCCGCCTGAAGGAGACTGCGACAACGGCGTCATGTGTAAATACGTCCACGTGACATCACGCCATATTTGCGACGTCATGATGACATCACAAATGTTTGCTATATAAGAACTCACGATGACGTAAAAGGGGTGACATTTTCGCGCGATGATCTTTTTGCACCATTCCGGTAACTACGGACGCCGGTGACGGTCAAATTTTCCGTTTGGTGAACAGTCTATGATTTCTGGCTTAAAGCATGGTATCCAGAGTCATATATAGAGGATCGTACGATGTTTGGAATGCATTGAATATATTTTTAATACAGCTAACACAAGCCGGACGTCACTGGAAGACTGCTACCCGCCACATACTATATAGAAACAGCTGTCAGTTGCAAGTCAGTTGCACATGGTTCACGTAAGTGAGTTGCCCCCAGATTTCTGCTGTCTAAGCAGCATTCAGGAGACACATTTAGCTAGCTAGTGCACTATGTTGACCTTTCGTGATAATGTCCATTGAACTGTGGCTGGCTAGCAGATGCTGGATGACGAAAACTTTGAAATCAAAGTAAAATATTTTGTATGCGTGTAAGAGGGTTTGATAGTACACACCACGGAAACAAAGAAATTCCCTCCTTGTGGTGGCCTCAAAATTGTGTCAGTACTCCCTTCACGGGTGACACTCTGCAGAACCATCTCACTCTCCATAACTTCTTTGTTATCTTTGTTTTTTTGTTCTACGTGTTTCTATCTTTTCTTTGCTTGCCCTTGTCCCCCTCCCGAGGAAGGTCCAGGGTCATTTGTATCAAATGGTATTTGACAGATTAAATGACATTAGGTACCGCGCGCTACTACGCACTGCTTAATACAGCTTGCGGACGGTTGATAATTGCAATGCAGTGAAGACTGCAATTTACAAAAAAAGGGGAAAAAAAGTCAGGGCGTCTGTAAAGAAATGTTTTGCATCCGGTAAGGCAGCAGTGGAATTGGGGCAACATAAATCTCTTCAAATTATTTCCAGCGATTGGTTGTCTCACTGCGCTGACGCCATTGGGGGTACAGAGGTTACACTTCTTATTAGCGAATGCTATTGAGCCCATGGCCGGCAACGCTGTTGACAGTGTCGCTGGGCAGGAGGTCGCTCAAGATTTTGAGAAGGAAGCGGGTGAATGGTGTGGTAAAAGTACAACAGTGCGATCGAAAATGAAAACATAGTGACTGTTATAACAAGTTAGTCATCCGTGTTATACAGTTTGTTCGTGGTCACTCTTCGGCGAGAGTACTGATTAGCGTCAAGCGCTCATTCACTAGCACAAGTCATTTTTGCTTCGTGACATTACATTCAAATGACAGTAGTGAGTGAAACAACTTTATTGACGATCCGGCAGAAAGGGGGAAGGGATAGGGGGATTAAAGCGAGACACTAGCGTGCTCGACGTCCCGGAGCAGCAACCTACTCGTGTCAAACCCGTGGGGACGCCGCTTTCGGCCGCTGGCGTTCCAGGATGCTAAGCACGTGCTGGACCACGTCTCTTTAATTGCCTGGCTCTCGGCTGATAATTTTGCTGCTTATGGCAGTTGGCATTACTTCTTGGTTACCCGGCGGTGGTGCACAGTCCCAAAGGAGGTGTCTCTGGGTGGCTCGCGCCTTCTTGCAGTGTTGGCATACATCAGTGGTGTAAACCTCCGGGCAAACGTGCTTTGCCCAGACGGGGGTCCATATTGCTATTACTTGCAGCTATTGTAGTGTGGCTGCTTCTCTGCGTTGTAGGTCTCGGTGAAGCGGTGGGTAGAGGCGTCTGCTCGTTCTGTACCACTGCAGAACGTCGGCGTAGGTTGTGATAAAATACTCTCCGTCTTCGGCATCGGGTCGTTGCGGCTCCGAGGAATGCGTTGACAGAGACCCGCGGCTAGTTAGCGCGTGTGCCTCCGTATCTGCCCTCCTCGTTGCGGTTCGGGCCCACGTCCAGCTCCCCGGCGTGCGCAGGGAACCACTTGACGGTAATGTTGGTTTCCGGTCTTGCTATAGTTTCAACATACTCTAGCAGTGGTTCCATGGACGTTGTTTGTGGCAAAGTTGGCTATTGCCGTCTTCGAGTCACTGAGGACCATGCGGCAATCCGGGATCGCTAGTGCCAGTGCGATTGCAAACTCCTCGGCTTGCGTGGGCGACTTGCAACCGTATGCTTCCCGACGTTGTGAGTACTCCAGTGTCTGCTGCGATGACTGCTGCTGCGTACGTGTTTGGCCGGTGGGATACTTCGTCACGTCCCACGTAGTACGCGCGCGGATCGTTGGCGTGACCTTTTGTGAGGGCCTTGGCTCTCGCCGTTTTTCTTTCTTGGTGCACTTGTGGATGCATGTGCTTCGGTAAGGGTAGAACCCTCAGTCTTTAGAGAACGTCCCGGGGTAGCTGCTTTGCTACCTCCGGAGTCGTCGCTGGCGCGTTGATTCCGATGCGCTGTAGTATCGTTCTTCCCGTCCTGGTCTGGGACAGGCGGTGATACTGCGCCGTTCGCTGGGCTTCTGCGATCTCTTCCAGCGTGTTCTGAACGCCCAACGCGAGCATGCGTTCTGTGTTGGTGTGGGGGTATAAGCCCAGGGCCATCTTGTACGCCTTTCTGATCATCGCGTCAATCTTGATCTTCTCCGCCGCTTTCCAATTGTGGAACGACGCTACGTAAGAGATGTGGCTGACTGCAAACGACTGGGTGAGTCGTAGTAGACTGTCTTCCTCGCATGCCCTGGTACCGCGTGGCCACCTTCTTGAGTGGGCGGGTGGCCAGCGAGAGCTTTGCGTGGAGCTTCTGTACCGTCACGTTGTTGCGGTTCAAGTCCTGGAGGTGCAGCCCCAAAACTCTGAACGTCTGCACGTGCGGTATCGGCGTTCCGTCTTGGGTTACCACGTTGATGTTCTGCGTTGTCGGGCGTCGCGCACTTCGCGGTGAGATCACTAGCAGTTCCGACTTGGTTGGTGAAAATTTGAGTCCGGTGGGTCGTAGGCGTTCTTCTACGGCGGCGACGGCTTCTTGGAGGGCTGCCTCGATCTGGCTGTCGCTTCCTCCCGTTGACCACAGCGTGAAGTCGTCCGCGTAGATCGTGTACTTAATGTTTCTAACGCGTTCCAATCTTCTTTCAACGCCTATCATGACAAGGTTGAACAACAGAGGGGAGATCACCGAGCCCTGCGGTGTTCCTGTGCTCCCCAGCTGCTTGAGCGGTAGTTGTAGTTCTCCTGCCACAAGCCGCGTGGTGTAGTTGGTCAGGAAATCTTTGATGTAAGCGAACGTCCTCTCCCCCATGTTGAAGTGGGACACCTGCCGAAGGACGGCCGAGTGGTGTACGTTGTCGAATGCTCCCTGGAGATCCAGTCCGAGCACCGCTCTGTTATCCAACGTGGGAAAGTGTCTGTCCACGATTTCGTTCTTGAGCAACAGCATGGCGTCCTGGGTACACAGTTTGGCCCGGAACCCCAGCATTGTATGTGGATATATGTTAGATTCTTCCAAATAACGTTGCCATCTTTTGAGTAGGACGTGTTCAAGCACCTTGCCCACGCACGACGTTAGAGAGATGGTTCTCAGGTTGTCTATGCTGGGTGGTTTGCCGGTTTGGGGATCAGGACCGTTTTCGCGGTCTTCCATTGTTGCGGTAGCTTGCCCGTCCGCCAGCACTGGTTGTAGTACTTGGTGAGGGCTTCGATTGCCGTGTCGTTCAAGTTCCTCAATGCCTTGTTGGTGACGTGGTCCGGTCCGGATGCTGATTTACAGTTGATTGTTTGTAGAACCGCTCGCACTTCCCATTCTTCGATGTCGGCATCTAGTCTCTCGTTGGTTGCCCCATTCGTAGCTGGGGAGTGGGTCTGTTGGCGTTACGGGGAGATACTTGGCGTCCAGGCGTCGTTGCGCCTCAGCCTCTCCCATTTATTTGACGGCTTTGTGAATTGTCTTGTTCAGCATGTAATGCTGAGCTCCCTTGGTTGTCTGATCGTTGAGCAAGTGGCGTAGCAGGCGCCACGTCTTGCCTTTGTGTAGTTGACCGTCCGCTTCTTGAAACACCGCGTGCCACTGCTGTCTGCAGAGGACTGCGCTGTGATGCTCGATGTCTCTGTTGAGTTGTGCTATACGTTTGCATAGCTTTCTGTTTGTGGCGTTGACGTTTACAGCGCCGTATCAGCGAGTTGCGGGCTTCCATGAGGTGCGCTAGTCTGCTGTCCAGCATCGTAGCCTCCGGCTCCGCTTCTACCGTCTGAGTGGCGTCTTTGGTCGTGGCGTTCAACATGTTGGTCCATGCTTCTATGTTTTCATTGGTTTCCGTAACGTTGTCTTCCAATTTCTTTCTGTACTCGTGCCAGTCGATGATTTGCTGTTGCTGTGCTCTTTGCGTGTTCTCTGCGATGGGTATTGTAATTTCGAGTATGCAGTGGTCACTTCCCAACGTCTCCCCGGTGTTCCGCCACGTGACTCCACGCAGTGCTGAGGCCGTGTTTATGAAAGCGAGGTCCGGGTTTGTGTCTCGCTGCGACGACGTTCCGTTTCTCGTAGGTGCGTTGGGGTCGTTTAGCAATTGGTAACCTGCGTCCATTGTTTCGTCGTAGAGACTGCGGCCCTTCGCCGTCGTGTATGGATACCCCCATGCCGTATGTTGAGCGTTGAAGTCTCCACACAGTAGGGTTACGTTGGAGCCCGCGAGCTTTTGCGCATTGTGCACAAGGGTGCGGAATTTTTGCTGGAAGTGCTTCGGATTGCTGTACACGTTGATTATAAAGTGCTTTCACGGCGCTTGCGCTTCCCGGTGACGATTTCAACCGTGCTGTGCTCGATGTTGCCGTTGGGTAGCAGCTCGTGATCTATTGAAGTTAGATTCTTCTTTACCAAGGTGCAGACCCCCTGCCCTGCGCCTTCCCAACGGTTCGTGCGCTGGGGGGCTTCGCAAAGATCTGTACCCCGGCAACGTCGGTGGGGTTTTCACTGTGCGTCTCTTGTAGTATTATAACGTCGGGTCTCTTGGTGCTTTGTTTTATGTACTGTTGTAACGATGCTTTTCTCCCCTGTATGCCGTTGGGATTTCATTGCCATATGAGGAGATGATGCTGTTGTGTCTGTGCTCTGTTTCTGTGGTTAGCGGTGCCTGTTGCCGTTGTCCCGTCCATTATTGCAGTTGGGTGAAGGCCTGTTGGGGGATTAGTCCTGACGCCGTCAGCGCGTGTATTAGTGCATCCAACTTAGTCTGTATTCCTTGTATGGTAGACTGCATTCCATGTACGGGTGTCACCACTGTGTCGAGGAGTGCGTTGTAGCATCGAGGCGATCGTTAGTAGCTTTGGTGACTTGGCTCAAGGTTTCGTAGTTGGCTTTTATGGTCTCTTCTAGTCGATCTTGACGTTCTTCTAGGCTGTCCAGCCTAGCGTTGACTCTTCGTTCACGTGCGTATTCGAGCGCTCGCTTCTTGGGTGCCGGTTCGCTTGTCCTAGCAACGTCGATCGTTTCGGGTTCTGCGCTGTTAGCTTCTGTAGTAACTGGGACTTGTACCTCCATGGCAGAGTTTGTGTTGTTTTCCTTTGGCGTTGGGGGTCTTGGTTGACTCTGCGGCGGTGACAGTGGCGGTGGCGGAGTCACCTGTTGTTGCTGCTGCTGCTGCTGTGCGTTGATGAGTTGGTTCAACTTAGCGTTCATCTCTTGCATTTGAGCTCTCTGTTCAGCGATGCATCGCTTGAGCTGGTCATTTTCATTGCGTAGTGACTGGATGGTGTTGTCCTTTGCTTCAGCTACGTGGTTGAGCGGATTGCGGTTCGCCGCTTGCGGGTTGATTGCTTGGGCCCCATTTATCACATTGCCCGGTCGCTGCTGGTTGCGGTTGTAATTCATGTTTTCGCTTCGCTTGCCGTCAGTGCTTCTGCCGCGGCTCGCCGATTGTCTCCTGCTTTTGTCCCGCTTCCTCGAGCGGCTGCGTCCTCTCTTTGATAGATGCGCTTCGTTCTGTTGTTGCGGTGGCAGCTGCGGGAAGTCTTGCAACGAAAACGTTGACGCCGCGTTTTCTGCGCTCCCATCTGCGCTGAGTAACTACGAAGGGCACGTTGTACTTGTTCGTACAGCCTTGCGTGCCCTTGGCGTGGGCTCCGTTACACAGTTCGCAACGTGGCTTGCACCGCGCCGCGTGGTCTGCCGTCGGGTTAGGCGCGCCACACGCAAAGCAGATCTTGGTTTCCGGCGTGGGGCATACATCGGCTCGATGGCCGATTTTGCCGCATGTCTTGCATACGTTGTGGTGTTGTCTGTATAATCCACACTTTACTATAATAGAGCCATACTTTATGTAGTTGGGAACCTTTGTTCCTGCGAACAAAATGACGATCGAGGTAGTGTTTCCAATCCTGTGTGCTTCGAGGGCCTGCGGGTTTGCTTGGTTAACAATATTCTCGTGCAGATCTTCGGCAGTGTTCTCTACTGCGATGCCACGGATTACTCCTTTCACTGTGCCGTGAGGCGCGGTGCAGTAGGCATGCGTTTCGTAGCTACGGCCCCCAATGTACAGAGAGCGTACGCTTGCGTAGTGTAGGGAACTATACGAACGACGACGAAGCAGCATGAAACGGCAAGCCGCAGCGTTGGTGCACGCGCTCGACCCGAGCTTGCGTTTGTTTTGTATTTTCGGCCTGTTGGTGTTCCTCGCTCTTCTGGCGTTCCTCGGCCTTCCAGTAGGTCTGTACTTAAATAAACTGTGTGACATCTGGTGGAGGTGTGTGGACTCCCGTAGAAACCTGGAACTTCGCTCCCGTACGCTTCCCCCTCTACGTGACACGAACATGGCCACCGAGACGCCTCTTCAGGTGAGACCTTCGACCGTCCATGTCACTTGCGGTGCCGTGTATCCTCAACGAGACCCTCCTATCTTCACGGGCTCCACTGAGTCGGACGTCGAAGATTGGTTGGCGAGGTACGACAAAGTCGGCGCAAGTAACAAATGGGACGAGCCAAGTAAGCTGGGCTACGTCACATTCTACCTTGCGGACACGGCGCAACTGTGGTTTAATAACCACGCAGCCGACATTACTACGTGGTCTGCATTCAAGATGGCTATTACGGACGTCTTTGGACGGCCTGCAGCACGCAAGCTTCAAGCCGAGCATTGTTTACGTCACCGTGCGCAGCAACCAGGTGAGACATACACGGGCTACATTGAAGATGTGTTGCATCTATGCAACCGCATCAACTCTACCATGCCTGAGGAAGAAAAACTCCGCCACATATTGAAAGGCATAGACGACGGCGCCTTTCAGATGTTGCTCGCGAGAAATCCCCCTACAATTGCTGTCCTCGTTTCTCTCTGTCAAAGCTTCGATGAATTGCGTAGGCAGCGCGCAATTGCTCGTCAAGCCGTCATGACGCCAGACACACTCGCAAGCTTGCACCTACCTGCCCATCCTACCGAGCAGCAGCCGCTGCTTTCGACAATCAAGGACTTCGTCCGCGAAGAGGTAGCGCGCCAGCTGTCACTGCTGCCACTGACACATGAGCCCACGCAAGCTTTGGCACCGGACCTCCAAAACGTCATTCGGACCTGTAGCGCCCTCGTTTGGGCGGCGCGCAAACCGGAGAGCGCGCGATGGCGAGAGAAGAAAATAAAGAAGGCGCTAGGCCGTGGCACGTGAAGCCACGGCTCGCGTTCCTGGCTGGCATCGGTTACCGTTCAGGCGTGTCTTTCTTTCGCTCCTGTGGCATAAGCCTACAAGTGGTGACCTCGGACGAAGACAATGACGGACTCGAATGCACCCTCAACCGAACAAGGCTCACGTCCGCAGGACGTCTCGGCCGTGCAACTGCGTCTCCCATCTTTCTGGCCACAGGACCCGCAAGTTTGGTTTCTTCAGGTCGAGGCGCAATTCTCCCTGTACCGCATCGCCTCGGAAACGACACGCTACTACCACGTAGCCTCCGTCCTTCCTCCTGACGTTGCCAGCGAGCTCTCCGACGTCCTCTCCAACCCCTCGGACACTACGCCATATCAGCACCTTAAAACCAAGGTGCTGGAACGATTCAGGCCTTCGGAACGCGTCCGCCTACAGCAGCTCCTTGCAGAGGGGGACCTTGGCGACAGGCGTCCCTCCCAACTACTGCGCCGAATGCGACAGCTTCTTGGGAAACACGACGTCTCTGCCCACTCAGCGTTGCTTCGCGAGCTCTTCCTCCAACGCCTTTCTCAGCCAATCCGCCTCGTCCTCGCGGCGGCCGGCGACGTCAATCTCGACCGCCTGGCGGAGCTCGCCGATCAGGTTCATGAAGCGACCTCCCCATCTGTCAACGCTGTCTTACCACCAGCAGACACAGCGATTTCGCGCCTTGAGGCCCGCATCGACGAACTCGCCGCCTCCATTGCCGCACTCCGGAGCCCCCCGCAGGAGACTCGTTCGCCTCGTTCCGGTCGTCGAGCTCTTCCACGCACACGAGATGCTCGGAGTCCCAGCCCTCCACCCCTCTGCTGGTACCATCGGCGTTTCCGACACCGAGCCACGAAGTGTACACCCCCATGTTCGTGGCAGGGAAACGCCCGCCGGGATCACTGACGGCGGCGTGTGATCTCCCTTCTCGTCCCAGCCGCCTTTTCATGGTCACGGACCAGCTATCAGGCGCCAGGTTCCTTATAGATACGGGCGCGGAAATTAGCGTTGTGCCCCCGACTAAGGCTGATCGTTCAAAGTCACAGGGGCAAGTGCTTCGTGCTGCGAACGCCTCGTCTATAGCAACGTATGGGCTCCGATCTCTCACCCTCGACTTCGGCCTTCGCTGCATTTTCCGGTGGGTTTTCGTCATCGCAGACGTGGTTCAACCGATCATCGGCTCGGACTTCCTCTCATACTTCGATTTGGACGTCAGCGTGCGGCGGCGCCGCCTCATAGATGGTAAGACTCGTCTCTCCATCTCGGGAGTCCTGTCCGACATCGCTCCAATGGCCATCCGCATGCTGATACCTTCCTCACCGTTCGAAAAAATCTTGGCGAGTTTCCCGGAGTTAACTAAACCGTGCAACCTCACTCAGCCGCCTAAACATACGGTGACACACCACATCGTCACCCGGGGTCCACCGGCAGCCGCTCGACCACGCCGCTTGTGCGGAGACCGCCTAGCTATTGCTAAACGGGAGTTTGACCACATGCTGCAGCTCGGCATTATCCGCCCGTCGTCAAGCGCTTGGGCTTCCCCGCTGCATTTGGTGCCAAAGCGTGATCCTGGTGACTGGCGTCCTTGTGGGGACTATCGAGCGTTGAACGCCAAGACTGTTCACGACAGCTATCCTCTACCTCACATCCAGGATTTTACATCGCGCCTCGACGGCTGCACAATTTTCAGCAAAGTGGACCTTGTTAAGGCGTACCACCAGATTCCTGTCGAGCCCGCCGACATACCTAAGACCGCCATCACGACGCCCTTTGGGTTGTTTGAATACGTGCGGATGCCTTTTGGACTCCGCAATTCGGCTCAAACTTTCCAGCGGTTCATTTCTGAGGTCACACGGGGTCTTCCTACTGTGTTTGCGTACCTTGACGATATCCTCATCACCAGCCTACGACGGACCATTCCGCGTCCTTCACCGCACCCCCAAAACTGCCACTCTACTTCAGAACGGCCGTGAGGAGACAGTCAGCTTGGACCGACTCAAGCCGGCGTACCTGGAGACCGCCCTAGAAAGCCTCTCATCTACGACTGATCTTCCGTTGGAACACCACAAACGGCACGTCACATTCCGACTTCCAGTCTACACGGGGGGCCCTGTAGCGCCCTCGTTTGGGCGGCGCGCAAACCGGAGAGCGCGCGATGGCGAGAGAAGAAAATAAAGAAGGCGCTAGGCCGTGGCACGTGAAGCCACGGCTCGCGTTCCTGGCTGGCATCGGTTACCGTTCAGGGCGTGTCTTTCTTTCGCTCCTGTGGCATAAGCCTACAGACCCAAGTCGCTGAAGCCCTTCCGCCGGTGCATCAGCAACCACCAGTCACTACGCCTCTCACGTACGCCGCCATCGCTGCTCGTCCTACGCAACAGCGTATGCCATATGCTCAACCTGCACGCCGCCCTATGTCGTGCCTACAACCCCAATTGCTGCGCTGTATCCCTACGCGAGATCTTCAGCTCCATTTTACCGTCGCTCAGACGCTTGGCGGACGCCGGATAATAGGCCCATCTGTTTCGCCTGTGGTATCGCTGGACACGTCGCCCGCCACTGTCGCCGAGATCCCCTCCAGTCGACACTGTCGGCAGGCCAATGGCGTCGTCGTCTAGGACGTCATCAAGGTACACCACTGACGGTCCTCGACCCTACGCGAACCATCGGTCACCATCGCCCCGACGACGCTCCCTGTCACCTATGCGTCGCCGACCTGCTACGGAAGAGGGAAACTGATCGCTGCAGCTCCGGAGGCAACAGCTGCATACAACTCGAACTGCTTAAGGCCTCCATCTTTCTCGCCGCAAAACGTTATTGACGTCAATGTTGAGGGGACCGCCGCACAAGCGCTAATCGACACAGGGGCCGCCGTTTCCATAATCTGTGAGACCTTATGCCGCAAGTTGAAAAAGGTGACGACGCCTCTTTCGGGCCTGATGCTCCACACGGCCAACTCGCAGTGCATAGAACCTACAGCTGTGTGCACTGCACGTGTCATCATCCAAGGTGAACTTTATGCCATTGAATTTTTTGTGTTGGCATCATGCTCCCACGAAGTCATTCTTGGATGGGACTTTCTTTCGCGTCATCGGGCCATCATAGATTGCTCACGTGCAGAAGTTGCCCTTACACCGCTGCCAACCTCTTGTTTGGTGGATTCTCTTCCTGAACCTTACAAACTTGTCGTTGTTGCAGACACGGAAATAGCACCGAAAACATCCACCCTTGTAGCCCTGACCTGTACGGCCGCTCCTTCCGGAACTGTTTTGTTCACCCCGTCTGACGTATTTACCCGCCGCCGTAGCCTACACCTGCCCTTTGCCGTACTCACCATGGAATCCGGTGCTACCGCCATGCTCGTCGCGAACTCGCTATTGTCGCCAGTTACCTTACTTCGCGGAGAATGTTTGGGTAACATACAAGACGTTGACCCCTTGCGCCCTCTAGAGTTCGCCGAACACGCACCTCACCCCCAGCTCAATGCTATGACGCCACCTGTGGCCACACTGCCCACGCCAGACTCATTCCAGCCCTCTGTTGCCGCTGAGCTATCGCCGACACAAAGAAGGGAACTCTTGTCCCTTCTTCGAGACTTCCGTTCTGCCTTCGATTGCGCTCAACCATCTTTGGGTCGCACAGCGAACATCACGCACCACATTGACACCGGTACTCATGCTCCCTTACGCCAACGACAATATCGAGTTTCAGCGGAAGAGCGCCGTATTATCAACGAACAAGTCGACGATATGCTCAAGCGTGGTGTCATCCAGCCATCGCAGAGCCCTTGGTCGTCCCCTGTTGTACTTGTGCGCAAAAAGAATGGGTCAATCCGATTCTGTGTCGACTACCGCCGGCTCAATAAGATAACTCGGAAGGATGTGTACCCGTTGCCACGCATCGACGACGCTCTCGATTGCTTGCAAGGGGCAGAATATTTCTCCTCTTTAGATTTACGCTCAGGATATTGGCAAGTTCCAATGGATGATCCTGACCGATCGAAGACTGCATTTGTAACACCTGATGGGCTGTATGAGTTTAACGTCATGCCGTTTGGACTCTGCAACGCCCCAGCTACCTTCAAACGGATGATGGACACCATCCTTCGCGGCTACAAGTGGAACACGTGCCTTTGCTACCTAGACGACATCGTCGTTTTTTCTCGCGACTTTTCAACTCACCTTGTTCGTCTTCGTGCTATTCTCACGTGTCTCACCTCTGCTGGCCTTCAACTTAACATCAAGAAGTGCCATTTTGCCGCACGTCAGCTCACTATACTGGGTCACGTCGTCTGCAAAGAGGGTGTTCTCCCGGATCCGGCGAAACTCCGCGCCGTGGCCGACTATCCGAAGCCCAATTCCATCAAGACGCTTCGAAGTTTTATCGGCCTGTGCTCATACTTTCGTCGATTTGTGCGCAACTTCTCTTCCATCATCGCGCCTCTTACCAACCTGTTGACAACTTCCAAAGGCATTTCTGCTTGGTCAAAAGAGTGCGATGAATCCTTCACCGCGCTTCGGCGGTTATTACTATCACCTCCAATACTACGTCGTTTGACCCTGATGCGCCTACGGAGGTCCACATCGACGCCAGTGGTGTCGGTCTTGGTGCTGTATTGGCTCAACGAAAACCAGGGTACCAAGAATACGTTGTCGCTTACGCGAGTCGAACCCTCAAGAAAGCCGAGTGTAATTATTCTGTCACGGAAAAAGAGTGCCTCGCAATTGTTTGGGCTTTGACGAAGTTCCGCCCATACCTTTATGGCCGCCCTTTTGAAGTCGTCACGGACCACCACGCTCTATGCTGGCTATCATCGCTCAAAGACCCGTCGGGGCGCCTTGGTCGTTGGGCGCTTCGCCTACAAGAATACGACATTCGTGTTGTATACCGATCCGGCCGCAAGCACTCTGACGCTGATGCACTATCCCGCTCGCCGCTACCGGCTGACCCAACCCCCTCGTCACCTTCTTCAGCTGTCATAACACCAGTCGACTTCACAGACATGGCATCGGAACAACGCAAAGATGTGTGGATTTCCAAACTCCTCGCCTTTCTGACTGATCCGATAGCTAATTTGGTCTCAAGAACTATCCGCCGTCAAGCCACACATTTCGCTATTCGAGACGACCTACTCTATCGGCGGAATTACACGTCTGAAGGTCGGAAGTGGCTGTTAGTGATACCCAACCACATGCGCTCGGAAATCTGTACTGCTTTCCACAACGACCCGCAAAGCGCTCACGCTGGCGCTCTCAAAACGTACAAACCGTTTACGTCAGCGGTACTACTGGCGCAGCATGTACACATTTGTCCGCAAGTACGTACGTGCTTGTACTGCATGCCAGCGACGTAAATTCCCACCTCAACGCCCTGCCGGTACACTTCAGCCTCTGCCTTGTCCAGCGCGTCCGTTTGACCGCGTCGGTATCGACTTATACGGACCACTTCCCACGTCGTCTTCTGGAAATAGGTGGATAATTGTCGGCGTGGACCACCTCACGCGTTACGCGGAGACGGCAGCACTACCCGCAGCCTCCGCGAGGGAAGTTGCGTTTTTCATCCTGCGCAACTTTGTTCTTCGCCATGGTGCTCCCCGCGAACTTTTGAGCGACCGGGGGCGTGTTTTCTTGTCTGACGCCATTCAAGCGTTGCTCGCTCAGTGCAACATGGTTCATCGCATGACGACAGCATATCACCCGCAGACGAATGGCCTCACAGAACGATTTAATCGCACTCTCGGTGATATGTTGACGATGTACACAGCTTCAGACCAGACCAATTGGGACACTGTCCTTCCATTCGTCACGTATGCGTATAACACCGCTACGCACGCGACAACAGGGTTCTCCCCTTTCTTTCTGTTGTACGGACGCGAACCATCATGCACGCTGGACACTATCCTCCCATACACGCCTGACTCCTCTGAGTACACTGCACTTTCTGATGTTGCCAGGTACGCAGAAGATTGCAGACGATTAGCCGTTCACTGACAACCGAGGACCAAGGCCACCAGAAGCTACGGCATACACCGACCGACATCTCTCTACTTTCACGACTGGTGCTCTCGTTTGGCTCTGGATTCCACCGAGCACTCCTGGCCTTTCGTCGAAATTACCGGCACGATACCACGGGCCCTACCGCATTCTCGCCCGTACGTCACCAGTCAATTATCAGATTGAGCCTTTGACACAGTCTCATGACTTACGCCGTCGTGGCCGAGAAATTTTGCATGTGAGTCGCCTGAAGCCGTATTACGACCCCGCTATAGTGACTACGCCTTAAGTCGCCAGGTTGGCTACGCTATTGACCGGGGGCCAATGTAGGGAACTATGCGAACGACGACGAAGCAGCATGAAACGGCAAGCCGCAGCGTTGGTGCACGCGCTCGACCCGAGCTTGCGTTTGTTTTGTATTTTCGGCCTGTTGGCGTTCCTCGGCCTTCCAGTAGGTCTGTACTTAAATAAACTGCGTGACAGTAGTAACGTGCTCGTTCTTCATCGGGCGTGCTGATCACGATGATGTTCTGCGTGGGATTAATACAGATCGTATCTGCTTTCGCTGTGGTCTTGGGAACGTTGGCTGCCGTTATGACTGCGGACATTACGATGTCAGCTTCCAGTTTTGCTAGGAATAGCCCTCCTCTCGATCCTATTACAATCTTCTGCTCTTTCCGCGGCAAATTCAGCGGCATGCGGGACGCTTTAGTAATTCTTGCTACCATGCGTTTTGATTGAGCTTCACTAAATTGCAGAGTTGGCTCGCTGCTTTGGGTAACTTCGTTAAGTTGGGGCTTATCAAGTCGTTGGCTTACTGTTTTCCAGAGATTTTCCATCCCGCGATGTCGCTTGGGTGTAAGTCGTTGCCGCACACCGCGACTGTGGTGCGGCCGGTGCTGCGTAGCACCTCTTGGTCGTTGATCGTGTCGGTGGTCGTAGTGTCGTTGCCGCCAGCACAAAAGTCCATGTCTTCCGTAGCAAGGGCCGCGAAACGGTTGTGGGAAACGGCGTTGAGCTGCGATGAGGCCGAGGCCATCTTCGGCGATGAGGAGTCGAGCGTCGAGCCGGGGCCGGGCGGCCGACGCAGCTGCGCGCCCCGGCCGTACTCGTGCTAAGCCTAGGCGTGGTCCGCTAGGCCTAGCGTGGTACAAGTGAAAAAAACGTCAAACATTGACAAAAAGTCCGGTTGGCCGGACCAAAAATAGTATCAATCGAGTACAGGGATGTTCACGGACACTGCAGTGATGATATCCAATCGATTGGAAGCAATTAAGGCGGCACAATTAGCGAAAACTGCGGAGCTCATTCGGAGCACGTCTGCTCAGCTCGGCGACCGGAGCGCCCCCCTTCAAATGGCAGTAAACTTTCTCTTAGTAGAGTAGACGCTCATTCGCGTGCACAAGTCATTTTCGCTTCATGACGTTAGGTTCAAATGACAATAAACTTTCTCTTGGGACAGGGTATTAATTTTTCTTGGCGAATCATTTATGTTGTTTTGCTTCTGGTCACTGTCCAAAACCAGGTTTGCCAGTCTTCCACAGCGGCAATAAAGAGCAACTTCAAGTACGACAGTGGCTCGCAGGCTGGCATCTCGTTCGACAAGCAGCTACGACGTACGCTCACGCTAGAGACGGAGGGCAGCCTTCGAGAAAAGGTGAGAGATTACGGGGTTGCATTAACGTCCCTCACGTACTCTATTTTCCATCGTCGAGTTAATGCGAGTATACTGATGATTACTTATTTCACTGCGCGTTGAAGGGAAACTAAAGACAAATATGAAGTCGACGTGAATTTTCAAAACAGCTTTACAGAAACATTGTAGTGTTTGTTTCGTGCCAAGAAAACTCTTAGTTTGAAATTGTAGATAATGTTTTAGTTGCCCGCGTACCGTTAGTGCAATTTAAACGATCTTCCTTCGAGAAATGTTTTCTAACGAAACACGCAATGCTTCAGTAGAGCACAGCGCGGAGAGGACACAAATAGAAGGTATTGACGGGGATGTTCTCTTTACCAGGATATAATGGAGTTTGTCAGAGCACAGCTCGGTAAAAATGGGACTTTCACCGTTTTTCTCCTTCTTTTTTGCATTATTTAAACATAAATGCAAGAATTTCATCTGATTATTCCTTGTAACACAACGAAATACTTTTTTTGTCCTGAACTGTTTGAGTATTTGTGTTTAATTGTATTGACGTTGTACTGCGTCCTCGAGATTGTGTTCTAAAGTGTGCCACTGGTAGTGCAAATCGTATCCTACATTTGCTTTGGTGTCTCGATCACTAAAGTTCCGATATGTATTATATCCATGTTTCAGAAGCATCGACCTCCGTCCCTGACATAAAAAGTAATAAGCATTGATTTATTTGCGCAATAACCAGGGCATCATCAGAGTAATTACCGTGAGGGTTGAGCAGAACTTAGTGGTTTCATTACACTTGAAAGCGGAAAAACATGAACCAGACCCAATAGTATATAAATTACATACACAGTTAGTATGTAGAGAAATCAAGAGAAGCAACCTAAATCATTAAGATAGCTAGGTATAAAATGTATCACTTTAAGCCTTATGGCTGCAGGTAACCTGTTTCAGTTTCGTACTGTTCGTGGAAAAGACGGCATCCTGAAAGATTTGGTATTGTAGGGTCCTCGCGATCGGTCCCACGAATAGGGTTAATGACTAATACGGTAGCTGCTAGCTTTACTGCGATAAAAGTTACATGGGCACCCTCAGTGGGTTCATGCTGTCCACCATTTTGCTCCGCATAAAGTCCAAAACGATAACATCGCCACGCGCATCGTAACATCTACGCACAAGTAAAAGCACGCGACTACTGGGTGCGAAAGCGGCTGAAGCAGAGATGAACAGAGCCGGCTATCGTCGTCGCACGAACCGCACATGCGACATCGGTTGGTCAGTCGGTCGGTCGCTCAAAGAACTCTATTTTATGCTGAGAAGATGATAGCGCCCCCGTCAGGGGATGCCATTTGCGGGCCGCACGTATGATGGCGCCGGGAGGGTCAAGCTCTCGGCGACTTCGCGGGCTCTCTGGACAGCCCTAAGTGGCTGGTCCTTTGCGGAGCTGGTGAGGGGATGAAGTCAGTCTTATTCCGTATACAAGGAGACCCTGAGCCCCCGCGCGAGGTTTGACACTGCCACAACATGTGATGAAGTGTGCACCTCAGATGCCCGCAGTGTGGACAGCCTGTAGGTCCATGTCTTCCATGAATTTCGAACATATAAACGAAGATGAACGCGTGTTTGTCTGTAAAAATTGCAGGCTGTAAGCACGATCAACCGACGCCCCGGTTGATGGTGCTTACAGACCACGTTAAAAGTGGGAAGAGTCGCCACTGCCCTTTTTTCGATCGGCCTTCGAGTGTCCACATCCTGCGTGGTGGGTGAGACACGGCTAGTTCGTTGGCGTTAGTTTCGTGAGCATGACTGCCCACGTGACCAGGGAATAAAATTAGAAGCTTTTTGCCAGTCTAAGATGCAGCAGAGAGAACGCGAGCGCCTTCCTCGCACACCAAGCTTTTCATTGGCGAACGGCTATCATATCATAGTAGAACGGCTATCATCGTCTCACTTGTGAAGTGTTGGCGTCGATGATGGCGCGTGAACTCAAGACGAAGCGTCCGCGAAATATAGCTATAGTGCGTATAGAATATACTGAGAAGGGGGTATACAGGATGCGTCGCTCGAGCGCCAAGGATGACGTTTGCGCTCAAGGGCGCGGCCGCGAGTGCTATCTCACAAGACATAACGTTCGTGAATTGCTGCGCTCTGAGCATTCAGAGGATTGACAGCAAGAAAGCCGCTTCGGTTCCTGAAGAGGCCGTGTTGTCAGCGCTTTGTTGAGCTACGCAAGATCGGATCCAGAAAAATCTGAGTGGCAGCTTTGCTTTTTTTATAACATTACAATTTGTTGCTATTGCACTCGTTGTTTCGCCCTTGCACATAAAAAATATTATGTTTGAAAAACTGATAACAGAAATGATGTCGAAGAATTCGATTAAAGCATAATTTTTGTTGCGCAGAATGAACAGGGAATAAAGGACACAATACGTTATCGCGGTGTTTACTCTGTGCTAACTTGCAACGCGTTGTTAAGGAGATTGCGCGTCCACACTTGCAAAGTGCGAATGCGGCTTTGGTTTCACACGCTATTCTACCTTCCTCTTCACAGCTGTGCGATCTGAAGCGGGATCTAGTGGGTATCGAGTTCAGCATCGCCGTGTATGACGTCGACTTCGACGCTGCGGGACCGGCCTGCCTCCCCTACCGTCCTGGGCCCCTACCGCCGATTGCAGATGATCCGGAAGCTACGGAATTTCTTCAGAGACCGCTTCAGGCACCGCTCACAACACGCGCAGTGCTTAGCGATACCTTCATGAACGTGACGTACACGAACGCGTCCCCGTGGGCTCCGCCCTCTCACAAACGAGAGACGCTTGTAGGGGACATTACGTTTTTCATGAGCTGTATTTGGCGTAGCGTGCCGTGCGCAAACGCTTAAGCTTTCAGCCCTACACGTGCTGCAACGAAAATGACGCGATTCCTGGATATTTGTGCTAATGTATTTTTATGACTGGTTTATCAACGCGATTCCTGGATATTTGTGCCAATGTATTTTTATGATTGTTTTATCAACGTCTCTTAAGTTGTCGTTTTTCCGCGTGGAAAGTTGTCACTTTCCGCGTGGTTCTTTGGTACTGCTCTGGTCTCCGACCCGTCAAGTTGGCTTGTCAGAAAAACTGCTTACTCGCTACACAGGCCCATACCGAGTCCTTCGTGTGGTTACTCCTGTAACATATGAAATTGGTCCTGCCACCCCGTTGCCTTCACGTGCCCAACAGGCTACCGATATTGTACATGTTGCGCGCTTGAAGCCCTTCAACTCTCCTAGTGACGTTGACATCTCAATGCGCCGAGACGGCGCTTGCGCTGCCGGGGGTTATGCTACATGCATGTATATTGATATTCTAGGGGGCGACGCGCGTGGGTGCCTGAAGAGGAAGACGAAGAATTGTCTCCGCTCGATCGCTGGTGAACCGGGCACGCCATTACCGCTGGTTTTGAATATATCTAATCCCCAGCCTCATCGTTACGACGTCTCTTCTTTTCCGTAACAATATTGTCAACCCGACGCTGCCATCGCGAAGAACAAAAAGCAAATAAAGTGATGCCATATCGTAGAATACTATACGCAAGAGCAAGCATGACGGTGACTTTATTATTGGCAATAATAATAACAAATTATTATTATTATTATTAATATATTATTACTATTATTATTATTATTAGCAAATACAATGGTGCGAGGACTACCGCGCCTTCGTCTGCGTCTTTCTCGCTGGCAGATTATGCACGTGACATTGCCCCTCCTCTCGATAAAGCATACGCTCGATGCTAAACGAAGCGTTTACGGTAACCATGAGCAAAAACCAGTGTCGCGCAAGACGTGAATGCCAATATGGGTGGCGTTATTTTAACCGCACCACTTGCACAATCTCGGGCTGTGGGTGATAGGCTCTAGCTTCGCGATGCGTGGTGTAGCTTAGCTGGGAGACGTGTTCGAGGAGCCTTGCCGTAAGCGCTGCTCCTCGGGTCGGTGATGGGGCAGGATGGAGCGTCGGGGCGATGTGCTTTAGGATGCCGGAGAATAACGGAGCGAAAAGCGGGTCTTCAGCGTCAGAGCCATTGTGCTGACCTGGTCGCGCATGAGTATGAGGTGTGGAAGGATATGTAGAAAAAGTTGTAAGAAATAAAAAAACGTACAAAAAAGAAGACGAAAAACCTCTTATCACTAACAACTTAAACGCAGCACCTTCGAATCCCTGGCAGAGGGATTTACCCTTGTGCCACTTCGAAAGAAGTCCCCCCAACTTTAAAACTATACAGTCTCCTAAAAAAATTACTAGAGGAGACACTGGCCCCGCGATTGTTCAGTGACCATCGGAATTATGAGTATGACATATATTTGCATATTCTTTGTGCTTGCGACCAGGGGACACACTTCTGGCTTCGTTTATTGATACGTTTTGGTCTTGTTTCGAAAAAAAAAAAGAACGAACCATTTTTCACTTCGTGACCCAATTTGAAGTGGTAAGTCTAAAAGAATAAGGTGGTGATGCCTAACTGACGAACATTTGCCAACCGTTGTTTCGTGACGAAGCAGCTCCAAGCCGCGAGAAGCTAGAACGAACGTAAAGTACGAAGACTATAGACGAAGCAAGCTGCCCGAGCAGAGTCTCAACGCCACCGAAGCAAGAGCACTTTCCTCAACTTATCGCAAATACAAAACGCCCAAACAGCCGCGCTTGGAATTCCCATGTGGCAGGATGCTAATCGTGAGTGAATTATTTTTTGGGATATATATAATGAAGTGAAAACGAGAACCTAAAGTTGCAGTGCCGTACTTAATCACTTGTTCAAGAAATTTCATTTGGTATTCAGCACATAAAAATGCTGTTTTTTTTTTCGTCAAAACATTTTCCAGACTATATAATATATGAGTGCATACGCTGTCACTTTTCATACTGCCTATATAATCTTGGGGTAATACGTATTACACTCATCTTCATCGCCTAGACGCTTACAAAAGCAAGTATTGCGATTAGTAGCATTCCAATCACATGCATCTATCTCCCTCTGCCCCTATATTCAATTCTCTAAACGTTCTATCTTTGTTTCGCTGATCAGTCAGAAGGTGTTAGTACTTATGATTTGTCTTATACTTAGTTCAATCTGTCGAAGTTAACTCTTACTCCAGCTTCATCATTAAAAATACGCGATATATTCAAGACAATGGCATCTACTTCCAGAAGCTAAAAGAAATTACGGAAAGCTTAGCGTCGTATTATCAGTCCTGCTATTTATATTTGTCACTAGCATGGTGACTTTTTTATCAATTTGTTCGTGTTTCTTCCTCTTTCCCTCCATTACTTAAATACTGTGGAATATTTAATATTTACCGCTGACCAAAATTCTGGTAATCCACGTTTACGTTGTCTTGGGAAGCTTCCCTGACAGTTGCTATTTCGGCCTTCGAAATGCACAATTGTATGTTCATATTGTGTTTTATTTCATTAAATCAAATTCCAACTTGAATTTCAAAAAAAGAAAGAAAAAACACAAAAGGTTGTTCAAATAGTAGGTCATGATAATTTCATATGAAAAAATGCACTATGTGAAACATACTTTTGATGCATAATTGGTGATTTATATAGCACCAGAATCACCATTACTGCAGCTTGAAGCAGTAGATGTCCGAGTTTTATTCACTGACGCGACAAAATTATTAGAAGAAAATGAGATAAGTTTAGAGAACCTGTCACAGGTGTGATTAGTCGTGATGCAGTTTTTTGCAGCACATGAGTTTTTTGTCAAAGAAGGCGGCAGCAAGTTGTCATGAAACAGGATTACAGTCGGTACTTATTGCGTCAGAAGGTTCGCTTGTAGTGAAGTCGCCGATTTTAGTTGTAGTATATTATTCGTGCGTGAAGAGTCCTTAGTAGTAGTTTATTGTTGCTTGCAAGTTGTTTACTGTTACTTGCACATTAAAAATTGGATGTTTGGTGCACGTAGGGACGACGGAATCCTCGAGGAGACCAACACTAGCACCCACCACGACCACTACAACAACTACCACTACAACCACGACCACTACAACAACTACCACTACTACTATTACGACCCCCAGTACCACTACTACAACTACCATAACCACCACTACAACTACCACAACTAGCACTACAACTACCACAACCACAACTACCACGACCACCACTACAAGTACAACTAGCACTACAACTACCACGACCACTACTACCCCAACCATGACTACCACGACCACCAATACAACTACCACAACTAGCACTACCACGACCACCACGATAACTACGACAACTACCACCCCAACTAGCAGCACAACTACCACAACCACGACGACCACAACTACAACCCGAAGACCGGCCCCAACGGGACCAACCACGCCTCCGGTCACTACCACGAGGTGTAAGTGATGACGTCTTTGTGCAATAAACATATTGTAGGTACTTACGAGAGATAGCGCCTTTGTACTAGTTGGTTGTACATGATCTGTAATAATAACTGTGCATTATATATTAAGAAATGATAACAAAAATAAGATTGCTTACTCGTAAACCACTTGCAATTTGAAAACTCGCAGAAACAAAAATATCCGATTGTCAACTGGAGGGCTGTTTTTTATATTTGTGCGTTACTAGGAATTGAGGGGCCCTGATCATTACGTCATTATGTAATCTTACTGCGAAAACTCAAGACTGCCATTCGCTCATGAGCCGAGTAAATCACTAATAGAAGCACAATTCTTTCTCCGCCTATACAGTACGTCAAATGCTATTTAGACTGGGCTTTGTCAAGGTATATGGTAGCGAATAGACTAGTGAAAGCTACAGCGAACAGATTAGTGAACGTTTCGCAGATAATTATACTTTCTTTGACTAGTCATGTTAGCCAAAATAAAGTTGTCATGCCTCTTCAAAAGGGTGCTGCAACTCTTTTTCAGTACGGTCAGGAAACGTTGCCGATCAATACCGATGCTAATGGGAACACCTTAGTCAAACATAAGTAATTATCAAAGCCTGCTTGCAATTGTTCGCTGTTCTGTCGACCAATGTCGCCATCAACGCTGGTGACCACGTCATAAACCGAAAGTCCGCGGCCATTGGTTGATTTGAGCATCGCAAGCTGCAAAGTCACCGTGAATGACACGACATGCCCGCGTTTGAAAAAAAAGAAAGAAAAGGAAGAAACGAAAGTCCTGAAGTCCATGACCCGTGCTGGGCGAATAGGCTCCTTGTCATCCCCCACCCCCCGTTTTTCGCGTACGTTTCAGTGCACGCGTGCGTACGTAAGAAGAGATAAAGCGCTAAAAATGGGAAACAAATCAACGTCAATACTTTGAGGAAAATCTTTTTTTTCTTCAGCAGCAGATTTGGTAGGCAACAAATTTCTTAAATGAAGTGATTGTATGGTTATTTTGCGTAGTATAGGAGGGCCCATTTAACGAGAATCATATGTCGCAAGCCAGTACACCCCAACAAGAATGAAATGGAATGCAAAACTTTATTTTAAATAAATTCTTCCGGCGAAGGTGGAGCCCTCATTCCAGGGCCCCTGTGGCCTTTGCCATCTTGCATGCTCCGTCGATAAGCTTGAGTTGGTCATCGGGCTTCGAGCTGGACAGCGCAGCGTCTCATTGCTCTGCCGTTGGTGTGTAGTTTCTTGGCACTGCCTGTCAGTGTTGGCAGGCCCATGTCACGTGATAATGTGTTGGACTTTCTCCGCATAGACTTTCGTAAATTAACTAGAGAGGACTCTGGCGCTGCGATTTGCCTAGTCTTCGTTCTTGCGGCTTCGTTTATTGCTGTGCTTCGGTTTTTTTTAAAGAAAGATTCAACCCTTTTGAACTGCGTGACCCGATTTGGAAAGGTAAGTCCAAAAGAATAAGATGGTAAAGCGCAACCTCCGAACATTTGCTAATATTTGTTTCGTGAGAAAACAGCTCCAAGACAAGTGTGTACTACACATCATTATCATGCTCGCTGAAGCGCCGTGCGTTGCAGCTCCCATAGACAGTAGCGTCAGAGTTTCCTCTAGTGCATATTAGGAAACTCTATGGTTCTTCGCATAGCGGGCATTTGTTGGCAACTCATGTCCTTTTCTTCTTTGTTGTGTGAATGCGTTTTTAGCGTTACTTAACTCCCGTATATCGTATACATAGTGAAGCCGTCTTGTTTCCGATGTCAAACAGTACTTCGTTGTGACGAAGTTGAACTGTTGCACAACTGGTTCGGCCTGAGCGAACCCGTTGTTGAAATTTCAGTCCTGCCAGCGAAGCTGACTTTCCCGCTGGTGTGCACGGTGAGCACCGCGTACCGAAGGTCGACGGCGCTTCCGAGCGACGGCGTGTGCGACTACCTCTTCTACGACTCGCTGTACAAGGGAAACGCGAACGCGTTCACAGAGCCACTCGGTCCCGACGTCAACGACTTCGTACAGCGTGCCGGGCAGCACAGGAGCACCGAATTCGGCCTGTCGTTTGCGTCCGAGTACGTGAGAAATTGGTTGATTGTTTCTACTGTGACACGGTGCTTTCGTCTCAACGATGTACACGAGTGCTCTCTGTAAGAAGAAAAAAAAAGCGGGTGGGGGGTATAAAATTGATACTGGATTCAAACAAAAATTGGGGAATTCTTAAGTTTCGCCTTTAAAAGTTGAACGTGAAAGCAATATCCTGTCCGTAGTGCATACTTCAACCACTTATTGCATGCTTTTTTATTGTGTGATGTTACTTGAGAAGTTCAAATTGTGGACTACTACAGCGTAATTGATGAATTTGAAAGGGACTTCTGTCAGTGAAGCTTTCGCATACGACTGCATTCTGTGGAATGTGTAGCATGTTTTAAACTATGCACGAGCAATTATTCTTCTAAAGTCTTTCGAAGTTGGTATGCAACCACTACGCGGCTTTAAGGGAATGCCATCAAGTCTTTATAATGGCTTGTTCAGAGACCCGATGGTGATGTGCGCTTGTAGCATGCTTCATTACTGCAATATTTCATGTTCTATTGCGCAACATACACAGGAGGCATGCGTTTGTAAAGCCCGAAAGTTACTGCCACTGCATTTCTAATTACAGGAAGTTATTTTCGCTTTGTTTTCAAGCAGGCGCGTGTCTTTGGGGTAGAACATCTGTGTCCATGCGGACGAGCCGGGTTCTATCCTTTCTCAGACCTCTAATTTTCCATTTTTTATTTTACCTGAATCTTTCTCAGTTTTTCGGTCACGCAAAAGGTGATTTTTCGCTCACAACCAATGATGTT
The DNA here is from genome assembly GCA_013436015.1 of Rhipicephalus annulatus. Classification (NCBI taxonomy): domain Eukaryota; kingdom Metazoa; phylum Arthropoda; class Arachnida; order Ixodida; family Ixodidae; genus Rhipicephalus; species Rhipicephalus annulatus. The sequence continues at coordinate 29,027 of WOVY01002835.1, forward strand.
GCTAAGACCTCTGACGCCGATTCTGTAGTTTCGAGGAAACGGGTTCTTTAATGCTACCACGTTTAAGATTATTACCTTTATGTAAATCACGCTATAGCCGAAGAATTCCATACGGCTGGTCGGCGACGCTGATAAGTGCGACCCTGTTGTTGGTAACGAGCAGGGATCTATAAATATATCTGTAGCTTTTCATTTGTCTAAAACACCATTTAAGAAATATTACCGCTTCAAAGTTGGTGTTTGGTGACATTAGCCTGAGTGGTATTGTGATGAAACTTCTATGCGGTCACCCTCAGCAGGCATTTGCCTTCGCTGTCGGCGTCATGTTAGACAAAAAATCCAAATGAATAAAATGCCCCCGCGCGTCGTATGTAGTACGCGAAAGCTCAACCACGCACTGAGTGCAGGGTCGAACGCGGCCGTAGCAAGTGTTAAACGAGCAGAGCATCTCCGTCTCCCGAAAGGTGCACGCTGTAACATTGCCTCGCATACTGTTCGGTAGTCGACGGCTGGTCTAGCAGAGAGGAAAAGAATTGTCGCTCCAATCCATTCTATGAAGGTGGCAAAACAGCGAAGCTATAAAGGACACCCAGAATCTTTGGCGACATCGCTTGACTGGTATTTTCGCATTAGAATCACGCAAAAGTGATAATGGCGTCTCACCTTCACTGAGAGTGATGACCAAATGCGTCTAATTTTGCACGCTGCCCCCTGATGTTTCATCGTTTGCAACCTGCTGACTCGACGTCTATCAACCTCACGACTTCGTCTTCGTTCCTGCGTCCTGGAGACGTGCGAACGTAGAGAGTTGAAGCGAATGTTGTTGGGCTTGTGGAGCGGACTCCGGAGAAAAAAACTGAAGGACTCATTGTAAATTCTAAAGTGTGTTCGGTGAAAGCCTGTGGCCATTCGACCAACTACGCCATGTCTTTTTTTGTTTCTTTTTTGTGTATGTGTAGCGTTTCGTATAACTATAGGGCTCCGTGTATCGATAAACACTGATCATTAGAAATCTAGGACAATTTGCGTTGATCCTATTAGCTCCGATTTTAAAAGGGCATTTGCAACTTTCGAACAAAACTTTCAAAGCTAACAATAATCATTCGAAATCAGCTAACCTCCATCAGCGGCAGAAACCTCGTGAAGTGTGCTTCTGTCGATAACAGGCTTTGAGGTTTTAATAGGAACAAATCATAGTGTTGTTTTGTATTCAAGTATTTCTGCTTGTGTATATATGCGATTGCGTGTTCAAACCTTCGAAACATCTAAAGTACACTTAATATTTTCACATGACCTTATCGAAGGATTCAGAGTATCGAAAATAGCAATAGCAAAACATGGATTTATATTGCAAAAAATTTATATTTTTCTTCATGAAGAAAAAAATATATTTCTTTCCTCACGAAGATGAGCGAAACTGGGGACGAAATCTGAGAAGCAGCTAGATTATCTCCGTAACTTACCCCCCCCCCTAAAAAACGAATTTAGGCGACTTTACGGCAGTGCATTGTAACAGCCTCTTTAACAGGGTTCGTGAACAATAAGTGAAAAACAATTTCACGGATAAAAAAGGACTACCATCAACAATGTTCATCATTCGATATAAAACTAATAGGAACATATTGCAACAGGTTATAAGGCAAAATTAAACACTGAATTTCGGATCATTCTACGTTTAGAAGAGACAAACTCCGATGAACGCCGAATATTCCGAAAAAGAAAAAGAATCCTGCGGAAAACACTCTCTGCATTTCAACAAAACTCTGGAAATAGCGTTTCGTTTCGGGGGAATACACATTACTGGTGCGCTTCTCCGAACCACTTGGCGTGGAATCGCTTTCCAGTGCGCTTGCACTTATGTTGTGAGAAAAAATTGCGATAGCTGATTTCCGCTCAATGTACAAGTACTGTTTGTCAGCAAACGTATTCCCTAAGCATATTATTAATTAAAGGATCGTCGTTACTTCAAAAATGTCGTGTTACAGGCTGAGCATTAAAGCCATAATACCAAACAAGACTTTCCAAACGGTAAAGTTTCAATCTAAAACCAGTCACATAATAGCGGATCTGTATTAACACTAAGCTGACATATCTGGTTACGTGCAGATGAAGGGTATGAAACATTCTCATTGTCCGTGATATCGTCGTCTGCGGGACGGCTTCATGCTCTCCCATAGTAGAGTACCTAGTACCCTAAATCGTTAACCACTTTTTCTAAACACATTGAGTTGGGTAGTTTTCAGATGAACTCCCGCCAAGTGTGGGACCCACGGGACAGTTTATGCTCTCCCATAGTAGAGTGCCAAGTACTCTAGATCATTGACCTTTTTTAAATGCGAACTTCGGCGACTTTAAGTCTATCTATCTATCTATCTATCTATCTATCTATCTATCTATCTATCTATCTATCTATCTGTCTGTCTGTCTGTCTGTCTGTCTGCCTGCCTGCCTGCCTGTCTGTCTGTCTGTCTGTCTGTCTGTCTGTCCAATCAATCAATCAATCAATCAATCAATTCACCTACGACTTTTAGCTCTCCTGGCCGTTTGGATAATGGTATCGACACCAAACTTGGTATGGCATAACATGACCGTATGACGAGCATATTTGACTAATCACAACAAGAAAGTCTTGAAATGTATGTCATGAATGTCATGATTTACAAGTCTTGGTCTTGCTCCTCTTGCGGTGGTCTCGTTCACCTGATATTTTGCAAAACTGGTATGCTATGACATGATTGCATGGCGAACACAGGTGACAGACTTTAACGTGAAAATCATGACATGCATGTCATGTAAGTCATAAGTCATGACTACACGCCACGCTCTTGATGCGCTCGCAGCCGTCTCGCTAGCTTCACATATACCTAATTCGGCGTTACGTGATGTGAAAGGATGACGAAGGTATGTGACCGGTGCAAACATTATAATCATGAGATGCGCGTCAATTGACATTATGACTACAAGCCACACTCATGATGCCGTCACAGCCGTATTGCTAGCTTCCCATGCACCAAATTTCGTATTACGGGACGTGAATCGACGACAAAGGGATGTGACTGGTGCAAGCACGATAATCATGTGATGCGTGTCATGTAACAACATGGCTACATGCTACGCCCATGATGCGCTCGCGGCCGTGTCGCTAGCTTCACATGTACCAAATTCAGTAGTACGTGACACGAACATATGTTAATGACATGTCCAAACATGATAATCATCATATGCGTGTCATGTAACAACATGACTACATGCCGCACTCATGATGCGCTCGGGGCCGTTTCGCTAGATTCATATATGCCAATTTTGGTATTACGTCACGTGAATGGATGACGAAGGTATGTGAATGGTTCAAACATGATAATTATGAGATGCGTGTCATGTAAGAGCATGGCTACATGTCACACTCAAGGCGCCAATACCCTTAGACGTGACTCGGTGTGCGTGTGCTCCAGCGTTCGTTTCGTCGCGTCATGACGGCGATGCCACGCCAGGCGCCGATCTGCCTGGTATATACTCGCAGGCACGCGCCACACTGCGTTGCTTTGACGCATGCGCGTTTGAGCACGCCCGGCGTCCCTTCGTCTCAAACCTAGGCTGACGCGGGGCATTCTGGGTAACGTGGTTGGTGTGAAATGCGGCATGTCGCATTTCGCACCGGTTGCCACCAGTCTGCGCCGACAGACGCTGGTCGCGTCTGGCGTCAGGCTATAGAGCGTTCGCGTTTTGCTTGCGTAGCGTCGCTGCGCCCAGCGTGCGCTCGTCAACGTTACGTTGCAGTATAATGGGCCCTTCATGATGCTCTCCCCGCCGTTTGGCTTAGCTTCACATATTCCAAGTTTGGTATTTTGGGACGTTAATGGACGATGAAGGTATGTGACTGGTGCAAACATGATAATCATGAGATTCGTCTAATGTAACAACACGACCACTTGCCACGCTCGTGAGGTGGTGGAGGCGCTCGCGGTCGTTTCTCTAGCTTCACATATACCAAATTGGTATTGCATGACGTGAGTAGACGGCGTAGTTAAATGACACGTCCGAACTTGATAATCATTATATTCGTGTCATGTAAAACATGACTACATGCTATGCTCCTAGCACGCTCACGGCCATTTCGCTAGCTCCACATATACCAAATTTGGTATCAGGTGGCGTGAATAGATGATGAAGGTAAATGAATCGTCCAAACATAATAATTATGACGTGAAAGTTATGTACGGCATAATTACCTCCGCCTCGTAACGTTGTTCTGATTTCAAACTGACATATACACCTTCCTTATTCGTGCTTCGCATATCATCGATTCCCACTGTGCCCCGCCATGGTGGTCTAGTGGCTAAGGTACTCGGCTGCTGACCCGAAGGTTGCGGGTTCGTATCCCGGCTGTGACGGCTGCATTTTCGATGGAGGTGGTAATGTTGTAGGCCAGTGTACTCAGATTTGGGTGCACGTTAAAGAACCCCAGGTGGTCAAAATCTCCGGAGCCCTCCACTACGGCGTCTCTCATAATCATATGGTGGTTTTGGGACGTTAAACCCCACAAATCAATCAATCAATGATTCCCACTGTACGGGGGATCTGCCAGTTTTTCATGCTTTTTTTCTTCTAATTCGCAGCTTTTAAGTGTTATCGCATGCACATACGTGGACGAATCGCGCCCTTCCGCGGTGGCCCAAGTCAACGCCACCTAGACTACTGAAGGCCCCTGCACTCTTCCGTGACGTCACCACACTCAGCACGTACGCGGCGCTTCTTGACTGCGGTCGCTTTACCTATAAACGCTGCCTTTTCTTTAATTCGCGGTAAATAAGTCAATGCGATGATCAAGAGGCTATTGCAAGGTTGGGTCATATCTTGGGGCATTACACCGTAGAGGTGCCTTTTGTCTCGACCGCATATGTACATTCGCACATATAGCTGTAGTGCGTCCTGGTATTTTTCGCTGCCTTTTTTGTTGTCTGTTTGCGGGACATGACAGCTGGTGCTTGTCACCGAATGCTACGCAAGACACGCTTTTATTCTAATGAACAAACCTGAAAGCTTTTTTGTTGTTCTGTAGTTGGGTTTACAGGTTGGAATGTTTTAGGAGTTGTACTATCTCGTCGCCTTGGTCATTGGAATTTACCAAACATAATTCTTACAGCATGGAGAATTCTGTCATCACTGTTCTTTAAACCTGTGCACTATCCCCATTTCCAAGCAGTTCGAAGAGTGGTACCAAACGTACAATAGTTTCAGAACAAGAAATAAATTTTATTTCAGGAGTGAATAGACCGCCAGGGGGCCTCGGAGTGCAGACACGCATGTCGCGTCGGCTCCGCAGATTTTGAGTAATTCTCAGCGTGAAATCGAAGAATTGACGGACGCTTTCTTACAGTGAAGAAAGTGGAAGTTCCACGGAACCCCGCGATACCGCTCTCAAGTAGGTGGGTGGTTAATTTTCGGCGCATCGACCACTTTTCTGTAACGCCGACGAACGCATGACGCTATTGCCTTCTGCTGCTGTGCATAATGCGCTTGGCCTAGCCCACAGACGCTGGTGTCTTGAGCCCCCTCAAGGCGGCGTATTCTCGGGTTAAAGCCACAGGATGGCTACGATGAGCGTGGATGGTGAAGATATCACGCAACAAGAGTATGAGAACGAGGCAGGTTGGCGCCTTGTGAACAGAAGAGGACGAGCCAACAAAGAAACCACAATGCATGAAGCCAAGGACCAAGAAACGCACTTCTCAAGCGAGAACGCGGTCAGTAATACGTGGAGGAAGGGACAGAGAGCAAGACAAATTGTGGCTGCGAGCAGGATGCCCCATCTGCTGAAGGAAGATGACAAGATAATTGTGCGCCCACGTGACGGCTTCAAGGTCACTGACTACGGGATCAATCGTCTAGAATGCTGCGTCGCCAACGCCGCTAAAATATTCAGGAATGAATCGGAAGAAGACGCGGTATGTGCCAACTATAAACAGAACATTCTAGTGGTCAGCACGCCATCAGAGGAGCGCGCCGAAAAATATAGAACCATCGTTCAACTGAAGATTGGGGACAAGGAATTCGAAGCCAATGCGTACGAGTCAGCTCCGGAAGATACATCTAGAGGGGTGATACGAGGAGTAACGCAGGACGTGTCTCCAAGAGAGATTGTGGAAATGCTGGTAATTCCGAGAAATCCGACGGTCCTCATGGCCAAGCGGACGGGAAACACCACGAACGTCATCGTCCTCTTCAGTGGGCATCGCGTTCCAAGTTATGTGAGCTACGGAAGAGCACTGGTGAAGTGCTCACTATACTGCAAGAAAATAGACGTGTGCTACCAGCGTGGACGCCTTGGTCACAGAGCTGACGTCTGGCCGAGCGCGAATAGCAGATTGTGCAGAGGGTGCGGGGCTGAGAACCCACCACAGGACCACGAGTGCGAAGTGAAGTGCCAGCTGTGTGGCAAAGACCACCCGACGGCAGATCGCCATTGCAAGGCCAGATTCAAGGTACCGTGCCTGGTGAAACGACGCTGCTGGGAACGAGCCAGACGAGAGAAAGAAGAAGCAATTTACTACGAGGCGGAAGCGAAAGCACTTCACAGGCAAAGATGGGGCGACTCAAGTCAACGATTGGAACATCGGACGCGAGACGCATCCGGACCAGAAGCCTCCACCAAGCTTCAAACACAAGACAAAAACCGCTCTACGTGTACTACCACCACATCTATGTCGAGATCCAGATCGAGGTCCAGATTGAGGTCCAGATCGAGTTCTAGACCCAAGATCGGCAATACCGGGTCTCCTCGACAACAGGAGGGAGGAGGATCGCAAAGCCCAAAAGGACCGAGCGGCGTCCGTGGCACCGCGCGACCCTTCCAGGTGAGCTGGGTTGATGCAGCTTCCGGGGCGCGCGCGGAGGCAGAGGCTGCTCTTCAAGGTAGGATTAAGGCGCTAGAGAACGAATTGGCGCAGATCAGACAGAACAATGTTGCATTTATGAATGAGATTAGAAAAGTCAGGGAAGAAAATGACATTCTGAAACACGGAGGGGTTACACGCAATGAGGAAACCTCACAAGTTTTAACGGAGGAAAAAGGCGCAGCAATAGACGAAGAGGTAGCAGCCCTCACCCCCGTTAAATGTAAACCAGAGAACGCTCCGATTAAAAGCGTGGTAAAGAAACCCAAAGCAGTGACGACTCCACAAGAAAGACAGAAGGAATTCGAAAGCACCGTGTAAGCCAAAATGGAAAAATTGAAATAAAATTGCAAACTAAGCTTGAACAACACGAAGTTAGACTTGAGGCAAACATAGAGGCCGAAATCGAGGAGCTAGGTAAGATGATATTCCAGAAAGTGCAGCAAATGATGGCTGATTTCGGCGCCAAGCTAGCAATATGGGGATCGCAGTCAAGTGGTGGGGGCCCGGTTAAGACGTCTTTCAAACCGTACGCTAGGACCTCGGTGCCCACCGAGGGACCGGAGAGCCTGTAACGCCGCCATGGACAGACAAGATAAACTACACGATTTGGCAATACAATTGTCGAGGACATAATTGAAAACAATACATTTTGCAACAACATCCTAAGGACACCAGCACCCCGGATGTTTTAATGATGCAAGAAACGCACGGGCTGGCCAAATAATCGGGATATAAGTCATTCGGCAGTGTTGATGGGGAGACAAGGGTACTAGCAACGTTGGTTAAGCGAAATCACCCGGTGGTGCAATATGACACAGAAATTAAGGCAATAAATTACATTCTCCTCGAACTCATACCCACGTGGAAAACAGAGGACAGTCTTTTTGTGTTCAATATTTACAGCAGTCCTAAATGCAGAAAACACAAACTTCGCACGCTGTTTCAAAAAACCCTCGCTAAAGCGGGCAACCGGGCGCTAGTGATTGGAGGAGATTTCAACGCCCCACACGGTGCATGGGGATACAGGATCGAAACCCAGAAAGGCTGGAACTTGTGGTTGGACGCACAGGAGGAGGGCCTGACGCTCGTGACCAATCCATTCATTCCTACAAGAACAGGTACCAGCGTTTGCGCGGATACCACACCAGATTTTACGTTCACCAAAAACATGCTGGACACGCAGTGGACCAATACGCAACATGACTTGGGAAGCGATCATTTTATACTTGAAATAACGGTGAGGGCAAGACCGCGGAAGGCAAAAGGCAGACAACTTAAACTTGTCGATTGGGACAAGTTCCGGAACATCAGAGAAGAGCCCGACGAAATGATACAGAGTATTGAGGAATGGACCGAAAAGTTAAAACGAGATGTGGAGGCCGCTGCACAAACGGTGCCACCAGAGGCGCAGCTAGAGTATGTAGACAATAAGCTTCTCCACATGTGGGAAGCTAAGGAAGGTTTAGAATGGAGGTGGAAAACCCAAAGCTACAACCGGACACTTCGTAGTAGTATAGGTAAATTGAACAAGGATATAGAACAATACGCCCGGCAGCTGTGCAGACAACACTGGGACGAAAAGTGCACTGACATGAACAACCAGATAGGAATGGCGAAAACGTGGACCATTCTTAGACATTTGTTAAACCCGGACGGAAACAAGTTGGTAGAGAGGCACAATATTAATCGGTTAATACAAATATATCAAGGTACAGAGCAGGATTTCCTGAACGAAATCAAGGAAACATACATCTCTCAAGCGCTTCCCGTTACACACCCTGATTACACAGGGCTAGCAAATGATGATTTAGACAACGAGATCGGGGAGGCAGAAGTGAGGGCTGTCTTGCAAAAACTCAATACTAGACCAGCACCTGGACCAGATGGCATAACTAACAAAATGCTAAGCAATTCGGATGATGAGTCCATAACTAAGTTAACTGAATTCATTAACAATTCATGGAAGGCAGGACAGATTCCGCAACAATGGAAGATGGTAAAAATCGTGTTAATACCCAAGCCATGCAAGAGACTGCAGATTGCGGACTTGAGACCCACATCTCACATATTGCGTGGGGAAACTCAAGGAGCACGTAATTCTGGAGAGGATAACTACCTATCTCGAGGACCGGAATGCGCTTCCACCCACAATGATAGGGTTCAGCAGAACAATGGATAATCCGGGAACAGTGACAAAGGCCATTCTAGGGTTAGACCTCAAGAAGGCCTTTGATAATGTAGCCCATGCAATGGTGCTAAAAAGGGTAAACGATCTAGATCTCGGACAACGGACGTAAAATTACGTGCGTAATTTCCTGACGGGAAGGAAGGCAAAGATCATGATAGGGGGCCCATTTTTGGAGGAAATTGAGATGTGCAGTGCAGGTTCGCCGCAAGGCTCGGTATTATCACCTATGTTATTCAATCTGGCTCTACTTGGGCTGCCAACCAAACTCCAAACAATAGAAAGACTGAATCATACAATATATGCAGACGACATCACCCTATGGGTGAGAAGTGGTAGTGATGGCCAAATAGAGGAAACGCTTCAAACAGCAGTCGAAAAGGTCAAGCGGTATCTGGAAGGTACTGGGCCAGCCTGCTCTGCAGAAAAATTGGAGCTGTGGCTGTACAGACCTACTCGTAGAGGTCGCAAACCAGGCAACTGCCTGCAAGATCTCGCTCATAGAGAAGAAATACAGTTAAGAACAGCCGATGGAAAACCCATACCCATAGTTGACAGGATCAGGGTATTGGGTCTTATAGTGGTCGGAAGGAAGAAGGTCGCTGATGGCATCCCACCGCTGCCACCAGTTGTAAGGGATGGGAGGAAGAAGTAGCTGATGGCATCCCACCGCTGCCATCAGTTGTTAAGCGTGGGTCGGAAGGAAGGAAGGTCGCTGGAGGATACGAGAAACAAAACATGGTTTATGGGACTATTTACACATATTTACAGAAAAGAAGGGATAGTGGTATCACAAACCACGAGCGTGGTGGTTGAACGTTACATAGTTCAGAGCGACGTCCAGCACTCTGCGGCGTCGTTTTAAGCCCTGTCGGGCTCCTCCTCTCCGAGTGGAGCACCAATCACACACACAATAGGTGAGGGGGGCGAGCATGCCCGGTCCACGTGAACGTCACTGCACGGCAAGGTGGCGCCAGCAGGGCTCTTCCTCGTCGTGTGCGTGCCGCTAGTCGAGAGTTCCCACGATCCTGGCAGCATACTTCAAAGGGTCCGCCGATTTGTTCGCTTCATTAGCGGGGTGATTTGCGGTGGCCTCTGCGGTCTTTTCCAGGAAGTTGCTGTCTTTGTTGGCCTCTCTCGAACGGCTAACGGCGTCTTGGCGACACGACGTCTCGTCCTCCGGCTAGCACGTACAATGCCTGACGAGCATAGGCAGTCGACTGGTCGGCTTGGTGATTAGGCACGCTGCTGCTTGAAGGGACGACAAAAAGGGTCCGCATTTGAAGGACGGGAACTCGCCTTTGCTTGCTGCTTGGTCTGGATAATTGCTCAAATCTTCGGCAGCGTCGGTCAGACTGGGCGCTGAAGGTATTTAGAACCTCTCCAGTGGATCGGCTTGCACACAGTGTCGTCTGCCCAGACGAATTTCCAGGCCAAACTTAACAGCTCCTCCGCCGCCCGGAAAATCTCGGCTGGCCAGCGCTCCCAACCGCTGGGCACGAAGAGAATGGTTGGTGACGAGGACGACGGCCTGGCTTTCTTCCTCCAGCTGCGAACTCGAAACCAACTCCCAAACCAGCTCACAATGGTCGACAACAGCAAGGCCAACCACACAATACAATGCCATGCTGAAGTCAAGCACATTGCACCCGCTTAAAACCCTCCAGGCTTCTCAACACAAAAAGGAAAACCTGTACGCTAAAATTTCGAGACAATTTGGTGCCGCCAAAGTTACAACAATCATAGATGTGGAGATGCTTACCAAATATGGAATCAATTGCTGTGCGAGAAAAGCACACAAATGCAAACATAATTTTGCCCCATATAACCATAATTCTATTCTTTACAAAACTAGCTTTCTCCTACCACCCGCACTACTAAGTTGTAACTGAAATTCGCTGACTTATCACTAATTTTATTAAACACAACCAACTACATGGTTTTTACACGAAAGCTGCCAGACCCTATACACCAGGTATCTGTGCACATTTTTCATTCTCTCAATACACATAACGTAGTCGTAAGTGCCTACTTGTAGGACACCCTGACGCCAATTAAAACTCGTTCACAGCAGGTCGAACTGCGTCTTATCAATTCTAGAAATATATCTAGCCTAAAAATTTGGTGAAAGCTACTCTCATCAGCTCAAGAGATCACTTGAACTATGAGCACTCACTAAAACAACAAAAGCAAATTGCCCTCACATACTAGCACGCTCGTTAACTGAATGTAGCCTCATGTCAGCCCCTGTTTTTGAAGAACGCACAGGACTTTGCTGTGCGCCCTAGCACGACATCATACTCTTATTTAAAGAACGCTAGCATACTAACACACCCTTAATCATTGGTGACATCGGGATAGCCTATAGCCACTACTCATTCAAGTTTAGCGGGCGTACCAAATCTTCTTTGACTTACGTGCTCTTATTTCAGAGAAGCTCATTACACGCAAATGGCTGACTAATGCGGGTCACTGCTTCCGCATAACGCTTAATGATTTAACTCAAAGCCCTCACAAAGTTTACAAAAAAACATTGAAGTGAAAAACTAACTAAACAAACTAGCCGGGGAGATGACAAAGGAATATTACTTTAAAACCAAAAATAAGCAAACAAACATGCTTCCCAGTAAATTCCTGTGTCACCATCTCCAGCCTACAGCTGTCCCTCCCTTCAATCGCACACGCGGCGGTCGCGGTCTTGGCGGATTTTCAGAACGCCCGGGACTACATGGAGTACGTGCTACCAGCTGCACTGCAGCCTTACGCCTCATTTGCGATTTCGGCCGACTTCTGTCAATCTGGTGGAGAGGATACGAGCAACGCGTGGGAAAGAGCGTCGGTGTCCTCTTTGGTCTAGCTCCCGAGCGGTGTTTAGCTATTGTGGCCTTTCTTCTAGGACCACGACGACACTCTTTTCCACGAAAAGCTCTAAATCTCCATCGCGCATTCCGTCGGGAGGACTCGCGCTGTACACTACCAGTTCGCCGCTTGTGCCTTACTGCACGACACAAAGACCTTGTTGTTGAACTGGCCGATGACTTACCCTTGGCTTGTTCGCCCGGCCGAATGCCGCCTTTTATATTCCTTAGTCGTTCCGCTTTCTTGCGGCAACGTTTGCGACCATTTCCCCCACTACTAGGAGGTTCGCCTTGGATAGCGTCATCGGTTGTTCTACAGCTCAATGGTGCTTCTGCACCACCTGCCACACTACTTTGGCAGTTCCATTTCCTAGCACTGTTGCCATGCTGCACCGATTCACCTGTCTTAACTTTGTACTCACGCACCCAACTAACCTGGCGCCTCCCATTTGACTTCATTTGCAAAGGACCCGCTGTTCCCTTTTCTTTCGTCCGGCAGTTCAGACGCATACAAATGAATTTTGACGCTGACGCAAATTGCCTAGTCCTGTTTGCTGCGTTAATAGGCTTCAAAGTTTTCTGAACATGCGTAGAGCTGCTTGTCTCACTCGCGACTTTGCGACGTCTCTTGCGTCTGCGCCGCTTCCTGCGACTCGTCTCTGAGCCTACCGCTCGCAGCTCAAGGTCGCTAACACTCTCACTGCACTCGTCAGCTGTCGACGCCACTCCGTCTAGATGATTTTCGAAAAAACCACCTATTTCACACTCTACGCTGGCGGACAGCTTGACGCTCTTAGGAACAGTGCAGCTGCTTTCCTTCACACACTCTAGCTCGCATTGCTGAGAGCTGTCTGCGACTGCACTGATATCCCCGCTACCTACTTTCGCTGCTTCTGAGCTTTCTTCGATGTCCTTGCGTACTTCCACACTGTTTGCAAGTTCCACCGTTGCGACAAACACAGTTGAGGTCTATACCAGCCTGTCTACCGCTATTCTAGCTGTCTCACTAGTATTAAACTGGCACAGCACCTCGTCGCATTCGCTCTGGCCTTCGTCGGCCTCTTTACGCAGCGCAGCATCTTTAGCAGCATCTTCCGCAGCTCTCACATTCGGTTCATCTGCGAACCTGCTGCGCTCTTCACACGTGCTAGCCTTCTCTAAAGCTCTGCGCTGCATCTCACTTATTTGATCGTCGCACTTCTCGTGCGCTACACTTGCGGATGGCTGAATCTTCCGCCTCATTGCCTCGATTTTCTCTTCCAATCGTTCGAGCACCAAGGCGCGTGCTCGATCACGCTCTTTTCTATCCCTTTTTTCCTTTCCTTCCTTTTCTTTTCTATCCCGTATTTCCTTTTTTTCTCTTTCTTTTTTCTGTTTTCGTTCCTCCAACCTTTTTAAAGCTTTTAACGCGTATCCAATATCCACCTCACTGGCGTTTTGCAAAATTAGCTCCAAAATTTCGGACCTGCCCATTCCTTCCTTAATCTTAATACCAAGGTCTTCACAAATGTACAAAAGACCATCTTTTAGCAGTGTCTTCATCTCCATGATTGCCGTTGTACTTTGGTCCTGCATCTCACACAAATGTAGGGGATCCCTCTAACACACAAATAGGCGATCTCCCTAACTCACACACAATCCAGCTTCTAATCAACACACACTCAAGAAATGAAGCCTGGAAAGTTATATCAAAGACCAAACACTCACCACAGCACAGCACCACGTCGTGAAGTGCATCTCACCGCTGCCAACCAGTTGTAGTGTGCGGAAGGAAGAAGGTCGCTGATGGCATCCCACCGCTGCCACCAGTTGTAAGGGATGGGAAGGAAGAAGTAGCTGATGGCATCCCACCGCTGCCATCAGTTGTTAAGCGTGGGTCGGAAGGAAGGAAGGTCGCTGGAGGATACGAGAAACAAAACACGGTTTATGGGACTATTTACACATATTTACAGAAAAGAAGGGATAGTGGTATCACAAACCACGAGCGTGGTGGTTGAACGTTGCATAGTTCAGAGCGACGTCCAGCACTCTGCGGCGTCGTTTTAAGCCCTGTCGGGCTCCTCCTCTCCGAGTGGAGCATTAATCACACACACAATAGGTGAGGGGGGCGAGCATGCCCGGTCCACGTGAACGTCACTGCACGGCAAGGTGGCGCCAGCAGGGCTCTTCCTCGTCGTGTGCGTGCCGCTAGTCGAGAGTTCCTACGATCCTGGCAGCATACTTCAAAGGGTCCGCCGATTTGTTCGCTTCATTAGCGGGGTGATTTGCGGTGGCCTCCGCGGTCTTTTCCAGGAAGTTGCTGTCTTTGTTGGCCTCTCTCGAACGGCTAACGGCATCTTGGCGACACGACGTCTCGTCCTCCGGCTAGCACGTACAATGCCTGACGAGCATAGGCAGTCGGCCGGTCGGCTTGGTGATTAGGCACGCTGCTGCTTGAAGGGACGACAAAAAGGGTCCGCATTTGAAGGACGGGAACTCGCCTTTGCTTGCTGCTTGGTCTGGATAATTGCTCAAATCTTCGGCAGCGTCGGTCAGGCTGGGCGCCGAAGGGATTTAGAACCTCTACTGTGGATCGGCTTGCACACAATGTCGTCTGCCCAGACGAATTTCCAGGCCAAACTTAACAGTCTGCTCATCGAAGCCAAGGGCAACAATGGAGAAATCCTCAGGTGACTGGATGCAACTGTAGCTCAAATAATGAGACTCATAAAAATGATAGCAGCTAAGCACAGTGGCATGAGGGATGAAAACACGATAAGGTTGATGCAGGCATTCGTGATAAGCAGAATAGTATACGTAGCGCCGTATTTAAAATGGCAAGTCGCGGAAAAGATCAAGTTAGACTGCCTCATTCGAAAAATATTCTAACTAGCTATAGGGCTATCGATTAGCACAAGCACCGACAAACTGTTACAGCTAGGCCTGCACAATACCATAGATGAGCTTATTGAGGCGCAGCGTACGGCGCAATATGAACGTCTCTCCAAGACACGAGCAGGAAGACATATCTAGAGCGACTAGGCATAATGTATCACGCACAACACGGCTTCAAGGTGGACATCCCCAAACAGGCCAGGGAAACAATGATGATACCCCCTTGCCAAAAAACATGCACCCCGAACAGAATTAGGCCAGACGTGAGAGAAGAGCAAAGCAAATACAAAAAAAGTTCGGTAATTAAAACGACGCAGTTTTCGTAGACGCTGCTC
The DNA here is from genome assembly GCA_013436015.1 of Rhipicephalus annulatus. Taxonomy (NCBI): domain Eukaryota; kingdom Metazoa; phylum Arthropoda; class Arachnida; order Ixodida; family Ixodidae; genus Rhipicephalus; species Rhipicephalus annulatus. Next base: position 44,175 of record WOVY01002835.1, read on the forward strand.
GATACAAGCGCAGACGGGGGTTTACCGCAGCCGTAATCGATAGCAACAAACGCTGTACGACATGCGCGACGATACTCACCACAAGTACCGAGACAGCGGAAGAGGTAGCCATAGCGCTTGCAGTAGCTCAGACAAACGCAACCGTGATAGTCAGTGACTTTCAAACGGCAGTGAGAAACCTTGCCAACGGCCACATCTCCCCGGAGGCACTACGTATTCTACAAGAAGGGTGTCGAACAAGCCCCAGAAATACATACATTATAAGGACACCTGCTCATGCCATCGCGAGGGACAGCAACAACGGGGCGGTACATGACGCAGCTCGAGGGCTCCCCGACCGAGCTGCCCTCTCAGGTGCCGCCCCAGCCTCCTCCCGCGATTACGGCGCAGCAGACGAGTGGGAGTAGGAAGACAGAATGACCAGATACAATGAAATTACAAACATTATAGATTACAGAGGGGCATATCCCCGCCCCTTCACCCAAAATTAACAAAAATACAGTCTGTCGAATGGCGGCAGTTACAAACTAGGACGTATTGAAATCTTGCACTATTGCACATTATACATCCTGATATATACAAAATGGACAGGTGCAAGCGTTGTGACTCCAGAGCCACTCTGGAGCATATGGTATGGGAATGTAGAGGGATTAATACTCATAACAAGTATGTGTCTTCTGCTGACAGCCTTCGCCCGCGCTGGGAAGCCGCAATGCTCAGCTCCATCCTCGAAGACCAAATGTGGGCTGTGCAGCGGGCCGAAGAAGCGGCCAGGATTCAAGGACTCCTGGCCGTAACCTAGGTGGGGCCAATCGCCCACCCCATCTACTCGCCGGACTCAGAATAAAGTTCTTTCCTCCTCCTCAGGAGTGATTATACATGCACATAAACACACAAACACATACACACAAAAATGCAAACACATGATCATTTCAAAGTAGCTAACTTTCTTTTCGTTCCATTCGCTTTCTTTTTGCTCAGCGCTTCATTTCTCGGAGAAGCGTAGTTCTTGAGCAGGATGTTTATGGCTGACAGCCAAACATTTTCATTACTGAATCTGGAGTGTGACCAGCTGCGCAAGCATCAAATTCTGCGTTGTCATTCAACAAGTACATAAGAACACTAATTAGAGTGAATCGATGATTACTTTCGGCATGAAACAGAAGCTCATGTTCTTTACTAGCGACACAGTCGAAAACAACCTTCGCGCAGAGGAGGACTGCATGAATTACAGCTGGCTGTGGGAACTTCACTCCACCTCGACTGATGCTGTCAATCAGCACATATTCACTTTCTTCTAGCTCTTGTTCCGCCTTTGTCAGTACGTCACGGCAGTCATCACATGGTTGTCGTTTAAGAGTTGCGTGTGCACGTTAGCTGGCGATGTAGACCAATGCAGCCATGTCCTGTCGTGGCTTGTTTAATGCAGCATTGGTCAAGCGTATGTCGTACTTCCTGATTGTCTCCTCAGCATTAGGCTCATTTTCATTCTGACTGGGTGATTCAGGCATGTCTGCCAAAATCAGTGTGTTTTGTAGGCGGATCTTAGCCTCAGCCTCTAACACTTGTGTTATCGACACGTTATAGTGCGAACCACATAGTCGCCTGTACCTCCCAAACCGATCCTCAAGCGAGTCAGTTTGGGTTTACTGAGGAGCACGCATCTAAAATTAAGTTTCTCCAAGCAGTACCTCGACACCTCGATCAGGGCATACGTAGTTAGCCATAAAGCTGTGTGGGTCTCTTTTGTGAGAGCACCTGTTTGCACGTTTGTGTCCTTCCAGGAATCAAGTCAGCCAACAAACTTGTCCAGATATTGCAGCTGCTCGCAGCTGATATAGCGCACTGGCTTTTGCCACGCATCTTTTAGCCTGCAGCTTTTAATGAGCAGTCTTCACATTCACGATGTTCCACCACTTTACAATTAAATCAATGAAGCTTGATGTACCATCAGCAAGGACCAAATGCTAACTTTCATCTTGAATTCTCAAAGCCATCGAGACGAAGGTGTTAAATATCTTGAGAGCGAGCTTAACATTTTGTCGCTCTAGGTTACTTGAGTTCAAAGCCTTGTAAGTTAGCCCATAAGCAATTTTCACAACATTATTTTCTTCGGCTTCATGCAGTTTTATTAATGTTGTGAACGATGCACCTTCCAGCGTTTTCTTCTCCTCATCATAACAATCAAAGTGTGAATAATACAGGCACTTGTCAGAATTTTTCTGGTTAATCCAATTATTTCAAATGCATTTTAACAAATGCACTGTGTCAACAATGAAAAATAAAGGTTTCTGAGGATCCGCTGGATGAGGATACACTATTTCTAAATGGTTGCTTTCTGCGAACAGTGACATTACCTTTCTGTTAATTGAGTTATTGTGTGTTATTACGGCCACTACGTGAAGGCCACAATCTTCAAAAATGAATATTACTTCTCTTAACACCTTATGTAGTTTTTCAGATGTAATTTGAGACACTGGTAATATGTGTGCTACATCTTTAAATGCTGACAGTAAACTCTGAACCGTAAAAACGTGCGCTGTTTTCACTGGTTCAGTGCTGTTAACAGAAGCTCCTGTCAATCTGCCCGCCTTGTAGTCAAAGAATTGTTGCAAGTGTATTTCATCAAGCATCAACGTGACATGTCTTTCATGCATCTTCAGAAGGCTGGCTCTGCTTTTCATGTACCGTAAGAGCCCTTCTTGATTTTGTTCCTTCAAAGGACTCACATCATGGGCGGCACATACACGTTTAATTGTCGAAGAATGAGGTAATACGATGTTACCACTGCTTCGCAAAAAGTTGTAACCATGGGGAGAAATAGTGTAAAACACAGTTGAAAGAATTAACAGTTCAGCTGAATACTTTTTGCTTCGGCACATCAGGAGCTGGCACTGTTCTTTGAGAAACATTATTGCTTCTACTCTTTCATCCTCCAGAAGGTCTTCCTTAGAAATATCCTCAAAAAGGAAACCACAAGCTTTAACATTCCATTCACTTTTTCATCTTTTCCAAGTTCTCTTCTACGACAGTACTCTTGTACGCCATCCGGAAGTTGCACCAGCACACGCATGTCGTGAACTGCTTCTGGAATGCCAAGCCGTTCGTCTGACGTAAGGCGAGCACCTCCCACAAAGACGCGCACAGACATATCCGATGATAAGAATATAGACGAAATAAGATTCGGAGCTTCTTCTATTCTTGCCTCGATGCGCGCAAAGATGACATGGCCGTCGGCGTTCACAACTGACCAATACCTTTTTCTTGTAGCAGGTGCAGGCGAAAATTTATGTCATCTCGCCATGTTAACTTGTTTTCTTCCAACTCCTTCTTGTGCGCCAAGCACGGACTCCTCAATAGCTTTCTGAAGTTGCTCATCTTCTCTTCGTTTTTTATTCATTCCTGGTTCTTCTCTCGATTGGTGAGTATCCGACAGGTAGTCAGGGCTGTCCGGATAAATTGTAGGTACAGCATCGTGCGTGAGTCAGCGTCAATTTCATCTTGACTTCAATGGTGTGACCGTCGCAATCTGCATATTTTGTCGTTGTGGGGAGATATTCCTCTTTTGAAGGGACATTCGCATACCTGCACAAAAGACATAAATCCAAATCAGTTTGTTTCCACGTGAACTGTGCCTCTGTGCACATGTAAGAAAACTAGGACTGTTCAGGCGTCACTGTTAAAAATTGCGGCGTCTTATTCCATATTTGGATGGCTGCAGCAGCACAATTCGTTGTAAACAAAATTGCACTGATGCGTGCAACCAAAAAATGATGCCACAACTTCGGTCTGATATAGGCTTTCTCACGTTAACACTTGCAATTCTAGTGAGCGAAAAAACTACCCATGTTGCAGGTACTTAGCGCAACTTCATATCCCTCGAAAAAACACGCATCCACTCGAAAAACGCACCTCAAATTTGCGTAATGTGTGTGTGAATGTGAGCGTGTTTTTCGAAGGAATACGAAGTTGCGCTAAGTACCTTCATGACGAGCTTGCAACTAGCTCAACAACGAGTTCTAAGAAAAACAACCACATGGCTAGCAAGTTGCGTGCATGTAAAATGCGTAAATGCCCTCATATTGCGTAGGTATCACGTGGAAAATATGCACACAGAAAGCTCCCTCCGCCCACATTGATAGGTCCTAACTATAGCCGCATTTTTGCAAAAAGTTACATTCCTATTAATCTTCTGTGCCCAAATATTTTGGGTTACATACGTAAAAACAAACACACACCAGTGGATTCTTAAGCTTTGCAACATCTATGTCGCCGCGCCGCACAGCTCGCTGCCATTGTGATCTCCGTTAAGGATCACGAGGGAACTCGAACAGTCGTACTTTGGGGTCAGTGTCGTAATTCCTTTGCAGTTCTGTACACAGCAACGTCCCATTCTTCCGCATATGTGGCAGACAAGCACGAAAAACAAAAATATTTAGCACCACACGAAGAACAGTGAAGAAAATGGCACAGCGTAGCCAGCGAGGAACTCTCTAGCAACACAGCACCGACAACACCGAGGACGTAAAAAGCGAGTAATGCTAACAAAGTTGCAGCTAGCGCCATCTCACGCAGGTCGACCGAACGTTGCCTGAGGAGCGGCGATTCGCTTCCTCGGGCAGACTAGGGTGACGTCACACAACTGGAAAGGAGGAGTGTGGGGGCCTTCAGCAGTCTAGGTGGTCCCGACCAGGTTGTGGAAATTAAGTTCCTTTTCTCATCTTCTAACCACTACCACTAAGTATGGTCGTGCGCGCCATTTTCAAACAGCCAATGACTGATACTTGGCCCGTGACGCAGTGATTTTAGAGCCTGTATCGTCATTTGTCGAGAGAAGAGAAAGCGATCTTTGACTTGGAGAAGTCAGTGTAAAACTTCAGGCAGCGTGCTGCGCAATGTATTTGGCTCGCGTGTTCCCTGGAGCCTCGACTACCGATCGGCAGCATTTTGTGACCATGCTCAAAAAGTGCTGTCATCATCATCATCATCACCATCATCACGAACCTGACTATGCCCACTGCAAGACAAATGCTTTTGCCATGTTCCACCAGTCAACTCGGTCCTGTGCTTGTTACTGCCTTTTTATGCCGGCGAACCTCCTAATCCCATCTGCCCACCTAAGTTTCTTTCTCCCCTTCGCTCACTTGCCCTCTCCTGGATTCCGGTATGTGATGCTTAATGACCAGCGCTTATCTTGCCTTCGCGCTACGTTCCATGCTCATGACCATTTCTTCTTAATTTCGAGTATGATGTCCTTAACACCCGCTTGTTCTCTGATCCAATCTGCTCCTTTCTTGTCCCTTAAGCTATACCTATCATTTTCCTTTCCATCGCTCGCTGCGTCGTCCTCGACTTAAGCTGAGCCCTCCTTGTGATTCTCCAGGTTTCTCCTCCGTAGCTAAGTACCGGTAAGATGCAGCTTTTATATACCTTCTTCTTGAAGGGTAGTGGCCCGTTGGAAGGAAAGTCAGACCATCTTGCCCTAGGGAACCCTGATGGGATGCGAAGCACCAGCGTTACGCACGGGTGGCGTCACGGGTTCCACGGCGCTAACGGGGGTGCTGCGGTGAGCGTTGGAAGATTCGCGAGTGGTGGTTGCGGTAGCGGCAGGAGTTGCGGGCGAACAGACGAGGCGGCAGCTGCGAGCGCTGCGGCGAGCGCATGGCAGGCGAGGAAACTAGTGACGTCAGGGCGCACTGCGAGGGGAGTTTGACGTCTACGATCAGCGGCGGCGTGACCTCCTCGGCACCGCTCCAGCACTTCCAGCGAGGGGAGCGCGTTGCGGCGCGTTGTACGGACGCACGGAGCATAGGCTAGTCAAAGAGCTCTTCGCATCTAAAAATGATGTAGGGTCCATTCAAACAAACGTTCTGTAGAGTTAGGCGAAATCAGACCTAAAGAGTTAGCGGCTAGCCTTGCATCGTATAACATTTGAATCTGTTACTATCGAAATCATTGTACTGGCAAGGTGGCAAGTCTGCGACATTTGAAGGACACAAATTGATTTTATATAAATAGTTATTCATGCGGAGGCGGGCATCATCACTAGCTATATATGCTTACAAATCCAGGACAGATATCATAGGCCAGTCGTGGAGACCCTTAGAGGTAACGTATTCCATCATTGCTTTTTTCATTATTGTTCCTGGGCAGTCAGGGATCATTTCGAAGCTACAAGCTTCGCTGTTGAACAAGCAGCTCTTCGTCTGCACTGACAGCGTTCGTCAATGATTTCTTTTTCGGAATCCAGCAACAGCCGCTTTGTGAGCGACTACGCTACCCCGGCGTTCGCCGCCAAGGTTGCAGACGTGGCGAATCGTGGCGTCTCGCACTTGGGAATTCTCAACATGCTCAACGACACTACGGACAATGCGACCTTCGGGCAGGCTTTGCGGATATTGCTGGTGAGAGCAGCATCGGCGTACGATCAGTGATGAAGACTGCGTAGTTATAGTATAGCACAAGTCATAATTGCTTAGGCATGACTCACATTTTCTTTTGTAAAGCTTGCTTCCACCTAACCCTAGCCTTTCAGCATGGGCTTCCGCAGGATTTAGTCTTGGTGATTTTGTCGGCTTGATATTGTTTCTCCTCCCCTCCTCCTATCCCGCCTCTATGCAGCACTGGTGAGAAGCCGTGACCAGTGTTCCATCGCGGCAGGCGGAGAAGGAGGGGCGCTGGTGTGGACAGGAGACGAAGATTACGAGAGCATACGTTCTTGCAAGAGCTTTCAAAGATCTCGTAAAAATTCGCATAGTATTGTCCGAGCGATTACGGGATCACGACGTCATCCTGGCCGCAGCGGCCGTATTTTATATTTCGAAAAGTTGATTGGAGCGCGAAAACTTTACACGATCACTCACACACGCACACACCCATGCATCAAACACACAGCGATCATCAAACACACAGCAAACACACAGCGATCACTCACACATGCATGGGTGTGTGCGTGTGTGGGATCGTGTCAAGTTTTCGCGCTCGAATCAACTTTTCGATATGCTCTACCAACTAGCCCAACAACAAGTTCTCTTAGTATTTTATATAGAGGTGAAAATACCTGAGACCATGTGTTTTGATTTAGGAGCACGACGAAGACCACCAGATGCATGGTCGAAATTTCCGGAGCCATCCACTACGGTGTCCTTCGTAATCACGCAGTGGTTTTGGTACTTTGAACCATGACAATTATATGAGAAAGAAGACAATAGTAAGGTGACTCACCGCCTTAGGTGAATTCGCAGAAGGCCATGCGAATAGTTTGGTTGGCGTACGCGTGTCCTGCTTATTTCCCCTTCTCGCATGTATATTCTTCAGCACTCAAGGTTTCGCGACGCTCTCGGCTATTTCGATAATTAGTAAGTGCTATTTGCTGAGAAATTATTGTCTGCTATCGAACAAAGATGAAAAGATTTAAAAAAAATGTAGCCAGGATTCTTTCTCTTCTCATTGCGACAGAAACTTGAGCAGTATGCGGCGTCGACCACAACGGCGGCTCGTTACCCAATCACCGCCTTGGGTGTGAGTGTGGACGTGCCCAAGGTGTTCGACTGGTACAGGGAACGGCTAAAGTAAGCGGTGCCATTTTTTTACCTCTTGTAGCGGGCTGCTGTTCTTATCCTCAAAACTAAGGTTGAGGGAGCCTCAAGGCAACGTTTCTAGACTAGGTAAGTTGCAAAACTGAGCGATGTTGTGCGGCGCCGCCGCTGCCAGTGACAAATGTGGCGCTGCTGTAGCATCCAGATTCACTCACTGCCTGCTCGCTCACGGAACACCTAGCTCGCTCGTGTCACTCCCGTAACGTCCATCGCTGTGTATGTTGCAGTGCGTCGATATCTGTGGAGGCTTCTTTCTGCGTGAACATTTTTGTACTTCAGAGCGCCCTGTTCTGCTTTGCATGTGTTGCGTGTTTTCATCATGCCCGGATGTTGCGTTCTCGGCTGTAGAGTAGCTACAGGAAATGAGAGACACCATGACATTTCTTTTGTGCCCACGTGTACCTGAGCAGCGAGAGGTATGGGACCACGCTATTCCTCGTGCGGATAACAAACTGCCCAGCACCTCGCGTGTGTGTGATATGCACTTCCATGAGAAGGACATCCTGAAGACTTTCACTCACGTCATATGGTAAGAAGGTACAAATTGCCGAAGGAAAGTGGGACCTCGTCGAAGGATGCGTTCCACAAATATTCCCGAATTTGCCCGCTTGCCTTTGTCGCGGGGCCCGCGAAAAAGAAGCGAAAGCTGCCCGATAGGAGTGGGGTATTTTCCAGAATATCATCGGCGAAAAAGAATAGACTATCTGCGAGCACTGAGCTCGAAGACAGTGAAATAAGTCTCGACATGCCGTCAACTAGCGGCGTCATTTCGCTTCAAGACATAGAAAACGCTTTTTTTTTGCATGCTGGCGAAACGTTGTTGAGAATGGCGAGACAAGACGTCTTGTGGTGTTTCTAGGGCTCAAAGAAAAAAAAGAGCGCCATTTGTGGAGAAATGCGTTGTCGTCGCAGAAGACATGATAGTCACCATTAGCAGCCGTCACCATCGCTTAGCCAAGTCACCTGGCAATGCAGATACCATAATCCAATGGGCAGAACTTCTGGAGGACATAGAAAAGCTGCAAGTGTGTTCATGTTGTCCCAATGCGTCAGCAGGCAGACTCGTGAGTAATGACTACGAAGTGCTCCCCGATACCCCAAAGTGCGGTCTCAGCTGGAAGCTTTGGCTGCAGCTGTGTTAACAGGTTTCATTAGAGGAACTCCAGAAGAAGCAGAGGGAAGACATGTTCAAGAAAATGGCCGCACGCGTAGCTTTTCGACGGTCTAAGTTGCTAAAGAATGTGACTGACATGAAAAAAAAGCTGATTACTTATCCACACAAAAGCCACAACATTGCGCCACATAGTTGTAATTTATTTTCAAGCCCGAAAACACAGCCACAAACGAGGATGCCAGACATTCCCAGGCAGCACGCCGCCGTTGGACCAATCTTGGACCAACATCGGCAAACATCGGCACCGACGTCGGGCCGACGTCGGAAGTGCAACTTCTTCCAATGTCGGGCCGACGTTCAAGCCAATGATGGGCCGACGTTTTGCCGATGTTTTAGCCAGTATGCAACCAACATTGGGCCGACGAAGGCCCATCGTATTGCCGACAAAGCTGCCAATGTTCGGCCAACATTGGGCCATATTTCAGCCAATCACATGCCATTTTTACGCCGATGTTTGCTGCACAACGAATATTGGCTACGGATGTACGACCGACATTGGACCAATCCAGGGCCACATTGCAGCCAATCAAATGCCGTTATTACACCGATGTTTCCTGCACGACGAATATTGGCTACTGATTGGCTTGCCATTATGTAACCATTATTCGTAGGGAATTTTTCTTACCGGAAGATTTAAACAATATGCCTCGATGACCCGCTCTTGTAGCTTTGCAGCCCTGTATACTTAAGGCAACAGAAAATTGAATGCCGAGAACTGAAAGCAGTTACTCGATCTATTTCATCTTTTATACCTCATTGCCTTTGCTAACACTAGAAGTGTAGTTTATTTTTTTACCAATTTATCTTTTGCAATAGCGCGTGCTTTATTTGGTACTGATATTTGGTACAGCAGATCAAAAAAAGTCGTTAGGAAGTAAATGTTGAAAGCGTATGTCCCCCACTTGCAATCCCCACATATGTCCCCCACATGGTAATCGAGAATATTCATAGTTTAGAGCATTTTTTTGTAACTAAAACATGGTGATGGTGCTTCCGGATCAGCATAAGCTAGCCGAACAGTGCACCACCGACAGTCTGCAGACTATTTATTCTTTGTTTTTTTTATTTATTTGGTACAACAAAAAATGTATACATTGAAAAATATATATACACAACTAAAAAGGCCCGCTCTACTGCAGGTCAGGTTGCGTTGGGGGCACAGTGACAGTGGTGCTGTCAAGGACCTGGCTGCTGTGGCTGGGCAGGAAGCCAGCTGCCGCGAGCAGCCGATCATCTGCACTCTGAGAGTGGGGATCATCGGGCTGCTCCACAACAAATGCTTCTCTGAAGCGCCGCTTCCTGCCCCCACAGCGATCACCAGACCCTGGCAGCCACCTCTTAATAAAGTTGAGGGCCTCCGCCTGGTCGCACCCTGCTTTTTGGCAGATGACATCTGCATACAAGAACAGAAATACCATAGTACACATGAAGCACTGCAGTACAGAGAATACACAAGGGTACACACACATAAAACAATGAACAAGTCTAACCTGTCACTAATCTACAGAGCCTCAGGTTCACAAAGGCCCTTTTCCCTTTTCTGCCATGAAGGCTGTACAGCACTTGCACGTCATGTGCCAATACAGCCTTCATGGCATTCACACCAATTTCTCGGAGGCCACGTCCCCCAATCTGCAGGAGGTGCTTGCGCTGTAAAAAAATGCAAGAAGCATAGATGGGGTAAACGCAACAGCACATCGAAATGTTTTCATGATAAAAATCTGCAAGAAGAGGACACTGAAACAACAACTTGAATTTTTGGGCATCACAACATTTCATTGTTTTTTTACACTAACTTCAACTCACTTGACCTAAAATGGTTTCCACATCAGCCCTCTCACACTCAGTGTGAGAACCTTTCAGAGTCCTTCTCTGAATGCAGTTTCGCTGTTATGAAATCAAATACAACACTGTTATAACACTTAATAAATATTGATTCTAGCTATGAAATAGTATAATTACTTTGTACAGTGCTCAAATTCCAACACACGTTTCTTCGAGGTTACAATGTCTTTGCCTGAATGTTGACCTGGAGTAGCTTCTACAGGTGAAAAACGATAAAATATGTGGTATTCAAAAAGAAGCTTGGACATGTTTTTAATCAATGCATTGTAAGCAGAGCACAACAAGATAAATGAACATGATCAAGGCGTACTAAGAGGCAACCTTAGAGCGACCAAATCTTGGTCATAGATGAAACTGATAGAAAAATAAAGGTTGCACTAGATGGTCGCACCATTTGCTGTTTATATTTTTCTGTGATAGCCAACAAAGAGGCATGTCGCTATAGAAATATCATCACAATAAACAAAGGTGCATTTTTCTTCACACTGCGAAATTGAGTGCGTGTTAGATTTTTAAAAAAGTAAGAAATCGGCTAACACAAGGCAGGGTGAACTGTAGCTCAAAGTAGAGAGAGCCGCAGCGGACACGAAATAGGGTGATAAATGAACAAAATTACTGAATGTCTGTTTTAAGCAGGCTATTGCTAGTCACTGCCCATCAAACACACGATGCCGCCTACATCGTCTGCTAGGTTAGGACCGTTCACTCGGACTTCACAGACTATAGTAAATACAGTCGAATCTCATTAATTCCAACACACTTAATTTGAACTGACGCTGTGGTCGTATCAAAGCTATACCGCGCTCCGAAATGCTCTCAGCATCCCGCCCAATCCTGCGGTGGCACTTCAGACACCTCATCGCTGTGCTTGAAGAAGAAAATGAAGAAAAGGAAAGACTGCGGTGGAATGTTTGCCAAATGCCAATCTGCGACATTCCTGTGCCCCCGCTTCGGCTTTTTCCGTCCCTGCCACGTACGTAGAGACCCTTCTCCTCTTAACACTGCGCATGAAGAGAAAGAGGGGGAAAAAAGCTGCCGCAGAGAGTTGGCTCCCTCATGCCGATCTGCAACGCGCCGGTGTCACGCTTCCCTGTTTTTCGTTCCTGCTATGTAGAGACTCTTCTCCTTTCAACATCGCGCATGAAGAGAGAAAAAAAAAAAAGCTGCCGCGGAGTGTTTCTCTCTCGAATGCCGATCTGCTTCTCTTCAGGTGGAGACGCTCCTCCATTCTCATCATGTGCTGGCCACGCTCCGGCTGCAGCGCAGATGGTAACAGTGGAAACACAGTTGTCTTCGAAGAGTGTCAGCACTGGACATTGCCGCGCGCAACTTCTTTTGCCAGGAGAATACTGAAGCCGAAGTACAAATGCTTTGCAAACTGCACGCAAAACTTGACTCGTTGCAAGGCCAACGTGTACAGACATGTATTGACTACCTTAATTATTGACGGATGTCCTGTAATTTGTGAATAAAACTTCTCCATGCACATGCATCACTGCATGGTGAGCCCTCCGCTCGTTTACCGTATTTACTCTATTCTACCGCGCCCTCGATTGTAACGCGCGTCCGGTTTCCACGACAAAAAAAAAAAAAAACTAAGACATCGGTTGCAACGCGCACCCTTTTTTCTCGTTGGCCCGCTTGATCACACCACTCGCGAAAACGACTCTTTTTGAGAGCGTCTTCCGTTTAAATATGAAGTACGGGGGAAGCTTATGCCTATCTGACGTGCAACAGAGCATTGCTGTCACTCTAGTTTTACCGTGGCCCGATGTCAGTACACAAACTTGCTTCGCCCCCTTCTCCTAGACGGTTGTGGTGCCAGGCATGTCGAAGTAAAGAGGCGTGTGATCGGCATTCCCGATTTGCCCAAGCAGGTAGCCGTTGTTGTGCCGCAAGTTTAGGAGGAACCTCTGAAGACTCTGAAGCTTTTCTTCGTACTCCTCCGGCAACTTCCGGCATATGCCCGCTCGCCTTCGGAGGGAAAAGCCTTTTCTCTTCATAAAGTTCGTTAGCCAGCACCTGCTCGCTTTAAAATGGCTCTGCATTAGCCCTTTTTCTAAGGCTAACTGCATAGCCTGCACTTGGAGCAGTTCTGTCGTCACGGGCCGCTGTGCCGCTCACTGCTTAATCACATACTCGCCGAGCAGCTCTTCAATTTGTGGAAACCGACTCTGCTGTGGTCCACTGAAGCCTTTGCGTGAATCTTTGCTGTCGACAATATTCTGCTTTTGTTTCCGCCAGTCCCGCACGCAGTTTCGGGAACTCCGAATGACCACGATGCGGCCCGATTTCTGTCCGTTCCGGCACACGCGACGACTTTTCTTTTATAAGCAGCATTGTGGTGCACTCGTCGAGTTTTTGGAGTCGGCCCTACCATGCCGTCGATGCTAATGTACTACAAGATGACGAACTCCTCAGCACACGTATGAAGTGCCGCGCATGGGAAACACATAGGCAGAAATGACCGGCGCGCCATGCCGACGCACGTAGGGGGCGGCCCTTTTGTAAGTGGCGATGGCAATAGAACGACCATATTCATTTTTTTTTCGTACTCGATTCAAACGCACATGCGATTTATGAACTCTCTTAACCGGAAAAAAGGTGCGTGTTAGATTCAAGTAATTATGGTAACTTTCATTATTTTGAACTTCATTTAATTTGAACAAATTTTCTGGCCTCTTTGAGTACGAATTATTCATATTCGACTGTAGTACAGTGGCTCATGAGATAACCTGACTAGTTTGTTTCCCGAAACACAGTATCTTAAAGCAGAACTAAATTTCTGCATGTTACATAGGCATATTAAAAATCAAGAAATATACACCAAAGCCGCAGCCACAGCTTTACTCTGCACAGCTGCCTCTGCTGCCTCCACTTCTCCAATTGTACCAGCAGGCAGCCGGGGAAGGTCAGAGGGGCGCTGTGCTGGCTGGGCGTGCTGAGGCACGGACAAGACCCGTACCTTGTGCTTCAGCAGTCGCACCTCCTGCAGAACCTCTCTTTGTTGCTGCCGGATGCCAAGTTGGATCCGCAGGATCCGTAGCAATAGAGCTGAAACATACAAGAGTACATACCATATTTACTCGCACAATTTGCATCCTCACATAATTTGCTCACCAGTATAATTAGCCAGCCTGCTTTACTACAAGAAACTTTTTGCTCGCATACTTTGCGCTCCCCGACCAGCCCGAGCCACCTTGCCAGCACACACACAGACACATTTGACTTCATGATGCTCTGGTCAGGCACATCTCTTGTCGAGCAGGCGAGTGCAGTCTTACACAAAATGGACTGAGTGCAAGGTCCCTTCTTCCATGAACTTTTATGCTTTCCCAAGAATATCGAACTTGAAAACTGAAACCTGTTTATGTGTAGTCCGAAATGCCTAAAGGTTTGCCTCCTATCTTCCCACCTCTTCCACGGCAAGAATGTATTCCCGAGACACAGCACAGATGTTGAACGCGTGCAAGGACCTGTCACATCAACTAGATGAGGCAGGTTTTCGCACTCATTTTTTTTTTTTCGGTTTCGCCATCTGGCCATTGCGCTTTTACCGTTCCTTGTGATAGGCTACAATAATTATATACGAGGCAGATTGCTGTTATAAAGCTTACCGAAGAAAACTGAAACCGTGTTACCGCTAAGCACATCAGCGTGGAGTTCTTCGACATGCAATATTCAGTATGGGAGCCAGCAGAAGAGTGCGTTGAATAACACTTAGCATAGAAGCTTGGGTGTGTTGGTTAGATATCGGAGGGAACACAACGCAATAGAAGACTGGGACAAGGAATGGACACACACACACATGAAGGGCGACACACACAGCACTGTGTTGGCATCGCGCTTCCTTGTCTGCATCTTACTTTACGTTGGGTTCCCGACAATTATTGGAGAGTACTTATGTTCTCTGGCATAACCCTGTCGTGGGAACTGGTTTTGGTGAGCACTGTTCGGAAGAACTTCAAGAAAATGGGGGCATTTGAACAGGCTTAGCAAACAAATGACAATCCGCTTTGAGACAGCTGTGACAGCGCCTGCAACATATATTCCCAGTTGAGCTTTTAGGCCAGCGATTCCTACTAGCTTCGCACATGACCGGATTGACAAAAAAAGTACACATAATACGCGAGTATATACCGCATTTGACTCTGTAGCTTTGATGAACCAGGCAGATACACAAATTTATCCAAAACTCCATTGATTCTGTTGCAAAATTATTCAACAAACAAATTGCGATGTTATCCATGTTACTATACGATTGTGGCACTTTACCATTGCAGCTTTCCAGGAGGCACACATAGTGCAGCGTTAGTTCACCACTCGCAGTTAATTGTATGCAGTAGGTTGCTCACAGCAACCGACTGCATGCAATGGTGAACATCTTGCATGCTTGCACCGCTGTTTCAGCATGCTGGCTGCTTCCCATATGGCTATCAATTGATGTTCACAAAATTGGGAAGATGAAGAAAGACTACACAGTGCCCTCTGGCCACCCTATACTCCAAACCTCCAGCCAACAAACAAACAAAAGAAACAGAAGTATGCAAATGAATATTATTGCTAATGCAGCTGGAATGGAGTGTAGTTTTCACCAATTCTGTGTGTTAAGTCAATATGGAGTGAGTTAACTCCATAAAGTAGCTTTTCTCAAAACAGTGTTCACTCTATTGTAACACAAGGAGTGACTTCATAGCATCTAGAAGGAAAAATAGAATCTTCAGTATTTGATAGAAATGTGAGGCTCTACCTTAAAACAACAATTATCTGGAAAAAGAACTCATTACATTCGAAAAAAAAAAAAGGTAGCACAGTTGATCCCCTTTACAAGAGACACTAGAGACACTGATGTAACAGACAAACGGGGATAAGAGGCACCAGTGTGCAGGCTGACATTTGGCCCATCATGCATCAGGCACTCCGTAGATGCGCCTGTGCAGCCGGGAGCCCTGCAGTCAAGCATGCTGAGCAAGACTGTTGACTACTGTACAATGCCACATTGCCACGAAATTTCAAAACTTCATTTCACAGACTTCTGCAAAAGCTTCTTACGCTCTTGCATAATTTTTGCACAAGCTTCTCTTATTCTTGCGTGATTTTCGTCAGAACATATAAGTGTTGGAAGTTGTATGTCCCCAAAAACTTGCACAATACAAATAGCATGCAGTAAAGTCTATCACTTAATACGTGCATAGTGTAACAATGAAAGGAAACTCGCGCATGGTTTGCTCCGAGCCTTCCCCGTGCGGTGCCTCCTTGAGCCTTGGAGAGCACTGTACAGCTAGAGCAAAGTAGCATCAATCCAGTGTTAATGGCAGGTTAACAAGACAACAAAACTAACCCCCATATTCATAAACGCTCCCCAACTCGACTTTCACCCTTCACTTGACAGAGTTGAGCACTGTGCCGCTGCTCGTTTGAAAGCGACACTGCGCTACTCGAGAATCACAGCAGATTATTGCTGACATGCAGCAATTTTCTCTGCTTAGAGACGGCGCTTCCATCAGCCATCTCAAGTGAAGGTGAAGCGTTGAGTGGAGGGACGTTCTAGAATACGGGGGTAAGATTGGTTGCAAGAACACTACAACAGACACACTTAATTTTTACACTTCATCTATATTGTACAGCTACACACATTCTGCATCCTTATATGCAACATATACATACAGGCTTATAAAGTAACACTGTAGGCTGCTCAAATAACACCTACACAAAAAAATTACCCAAAAGTGGCCATGCGCAAAGTACTTTATTTGGAACTACCAAAACTTTTGCGGTGATGGAGAATAAATAAGACAGGTTACGCTAGGAGGCACATGAGACCTTCGCAGCTTTCATAAAGTACAAAAAACAATATGGTATGTGTGTATGTACGCATGAAGCTTCAGCCTTTTACATACGGTTTCTTGAAAGAATCGACTATGAATTTTATGGCACCTGTGTCCTTCAGCGCAATTGAAAGCCTGCTGATCAGTGTGTGCAATTGTGGAATAGTTACATGGAAAATGGCGGTGAAACACCTAAAACCAAATTTTTTCTAGCTAGGAAATATGCAGCTGTGTATACACAACACATGCTGCAAACAGTGGGAGGTGACCACAAGAGTGATTTGAGTGTAAGCGGCAGTATCCGCATTCATGCACCCCGCAATTTTCAACTGTTACCCAAAAGCAGCACCAATTCAGCGTGCTACTTTTTTTTTTTTACATCATAAACAGCACGGAATACAGCGAGGATGAAAACAACATATGCAATTAAATTTTGAGCACTATTTATGGTGCGCATGATTGATTGATTGATATGTGGGGTTTAACGTCCCAAAACCACTATATGATTATGATAGACGCCGTAGTGGAGGGCTCCGGAAATCTAGACCACCTGGGGTTCTTTAACGTGCACCTAAATCTGAGCACACAAGCCTACAACATTCCCGCCTCCATCGGAAATGCAGCCGCCGCAGCCGGGATTCGAACCCGCGCCCTGCGGGTCAGCAGCCGAGTACCTTAGCCACTAGACCACCGCGGCGGGGATGGTGCGCCTGAAAAAAAAAAA
>WOVY01002836.1:0-32500 GCA_013436015.1 Rhipicephalus annulatus
GCCTGACGACTTTCCCCGCTCTAGACGATCTCTCTGAACTTGCGACAAACATTCACTCCCATATTATCGAGACTCCGCTGCATATTATGTAGCTGGTTTTCTCATCAAACACTCCTTCGGAATGCATGTGACGGTTGCAGTTGCCCACAGTTACTGAAGACGACAGTGAGACGCTTAAGGGTACCCACCAGTATTTCACAATGCTCAAAGCATACCACGTCCCAGCAAACTTTTTGGGAATCTCACTGTGCCATCAGAAGCAGCTTTTGCATACGTACAACAACTTGAATCTCACTTTCTTGCCATATTGAGGCCACTGCACATCACCTGAAAGTGTGCGATGTTTTGTATCACCATCTGTCAAGTGTTGGCGATTTTCATTTCTGCTCTGCTGGGTGTCGCGCTAAGTTTCTGAAAATGTTTTGCCGGGTTCGTTTATGTTGGCATGTGCGTTTTGTGAACCGAAACTTAGACAGGGTTAGGTTCCAGTCTTCAATCTCGGGCATACAGCTTGACAAGTTCAAAGGTTAGCAATTAGCGGCGGGTTTACACTAAAGTATTCGAGTTGAGCCGAATCCTGCAATAGCTTTGTTATGTTATTACTTCGTTACAGCAGACTCATTATGGTTATATGCTTATATTCAGTTCAACTGGACTAACCACTCCTTCGTTGCATTCATTGTTTTGGTTACCCGCTATGAGGAGTACGAACACTGTGTATTCGCTCGAAGTGATTTGCATAACCTTAAAAAGAATGTTGGGTATCCTGTCTGTATTTTTGTAGCAAATACGGGCGAACTGTACACTTTACTGTGGGTCGCTTGGTCACTGTGTATGCTTTATCTCTCCAGCTCAAGTAATATATCGATAACAAAACCGCTTGTTGAAATGGCTTCGAGCGGGTAAGGAACACAGTATGAAGTGGGCACGGTTCATGTTATCACGATTTTCGTATTTTAGCTTCTCATCAACCTCCTCATCTTGCCCATCAAAATTTTCAAAAGAATACCCAAACTTGTAGCGTTTTTGATGGGGGCTGCGACGCTGCCATTTTATTTTTATATAGCTTGTGAGTGATAACGTACGATGTAGAGCCTTTGTGAAAAATAATGAGCCAAAGTGGTTTCCTTCTGCTATTTATTAGCCCGGTAATACCGCTCTCGTAGCACCAATTAAAGTCCACCATTCTGGATAAAGTGATGACTACAATCTATTTTAGCTCGCAAGCGTCACAGCAACACCCAGACGCAAAATCACTTGGGATCTTTAGTTTTTTGATGAAGGCGACGCATAAGAAGAGCACAAGACCTGCCAGTGTTGGTAGCATAAAGTTTGTCTTTCACGTAGTGAGCAAGCTGCAAAGCCCTACCTTTCTGAAGACAAGCAGGCATCAAGTCTGCTTTTTTTCATTTTGGACTAGCTGTTCTTAAGCACAGCCAGCACACTGCACCTTTGCCTTTCTGCTATATTGTGTCGTGTGGTTTCTGTGCGCTCTTTATTTCTATGCATTATTTCGGTTAACCCCAGGCGTGATTCGCGACTTCATTGCTGTGTATACGTCACTTCTTCCTTCTTCATCAGCATTGTGCGCTGTGTTTTTGCCATAGATCCTTACTTGCCCACTGGCCCGGTGTGTCATACTTGACCAGCTTCTCGGCTTCTGCCAACTCTAGCGATGTGTGCGTTGTCTGTGTTCTCTATGTATTTGTTACAATATTTGTTACAATTTATTTGTAAGGCGAGATGCATTTGTTGTCTACCTTTGTCATATTGTGCTTTTTATATTCTCATATTCTACCTTGCCTTTGAATAAAACATTGCGGATGCTCTGTTTCTTTGACTGATATATACATTGATCACTTGTTCCAAAAGAAAAACACAAGCGCGATGAATAAAACCGTAGTGAATTATCATTACCTGCATCTCTTTTATTATAACTTAATCGAAATAAAAATTACGTCACGACCGATTCGCACGAACCACTGAACAAAACAAAGCAGGGAATCGCTAAATCAAAACGACCTACAAAAACTATCCATTTGGGCGATGAATAGTGGTCTGAAATCATGAACTTTCGTCATAGCCAAACGTCGGTTATGCAAAGTAATTCAAAATTTGCGCCAGCGAAACCGAAACAGGAAGCGCACGCCACTTGCTCTCATCAACCACTAGGTGTGCAAGAGTCGATTGGGCCGCTGGGGTCTATGGGAGTGTCCACTCTTCACCCTTTTTTTATTTCTCTATGGTCAAACCACCTCGAGAGGAGCCCGACAACAGAAAGAGTGAGGGGTGACAAACAAAAGTACTCAACGAGTGCCAGACGGTTACCAGTGCGCGCCACGCTAACGTTCTGGACCTCTGCAACGTCACAAGGGCATCCCCTGTTTTTGTGAAACTACACAGAATGTCGATTGTACCTAAATACTCGGGGAAACACGTACCGTTACATTAAAACCAAATAAAAATATGTACTAGGCAACGCTCTCCCCTAATAATCGGTCAGAGGTGGCCCCACATGCATGACTATCAAACCACACAAGAGTCTTAGGTCTGCTAACTTTGTGTCAGGGCGTCTTTTAAGGGTATCGGCGCAGTTGCGTGTGTGCCATTGTATTGGGTGACTGGCTTCAAACCTCGAAGCAATCATATATAGAGACTCTGTATTAAGAAAAACAGATATTTGCCAGTGCTTGCATATTGCTTACATGCCAGATGGGAAAGGAAACTGAAAGATTTTGGTAGAGAGAAAATAAAAATGCATCCCAAGAGGTCATTGGTCAGGGCGAGTAAGCTGTATTTGTGAACAGCGGCTAGACCTCGTTCAGCGCTGCCACGCCACGAAAGGGCGAGTTTCCTCCACCACAATGTTATATGTGCCGGCGGGCCTGCTCAAATCGCAGCGACATCCGTGAAAGAAAGACGCAGGCCACTGTATTACTACGTGTCAGTGCAGGGAGTTGAAGAAGACAAAGCATATAGCCAGGCGCGAGCTAATCTGTGTGGCTGGCGCTGCTCGCTTAACTGGCTGAAAGTAAATCTCTGACTCCCCCTCCGAGTCGGTCTCCTTCTCGTAACATATTTGGTGGAGTCGTGCAATCCCCGTCCTCGCTACGGAACTCCGAAGCGGACGCTCCCTCTCGGCTTTCAACATGACCACTTAAGACTCGGCTACATCCTCCCCGGTAACGCGCCCTTCTGCCTGGCCTGTCAACCCAGCACCCACTACAACTTTCGTGATGCTTCCCGCCCTCATAGACCCCGGCGTGTTCTCAGGCCGCGAGGGTTCCGACGTCGACAAATGGCTACGCCTCTACGAAGGCGTCAGCGCTACTTACAGGTGGGATCCCACACTTATGCTCGCAAACGTCATCTTTAATCTCGACGGAACCCCTAGTATTTGGTTTGACCACCACGAACATGACATAACAAGCTGGGGAAGCTTCATGGAAAAGATCGGTGAGCTTTTTGGCAACACCTCTGGTCGTCGTGAAGCTGCGAAAAATGAGTTGTCGACTCGCGCACAATCTTCCGCGGAGTCCTACATCGGTTACATTCAGGCTGCCCTCTCACTATGCCACCAAGCTGACGAAAACATGTCCGAGCCTGAAAAAGTTGCGCATATCTTAAAGGGTATCGCCGACGATGCTTTCAACCTGTTGGTATTCAAGAATGTGTCATCTGTTGATGTGATCATTAAAAAATGCCACCGGTTCCAGAAAGCTAAAAGCAGGCTACCAGTCCCAATACACGCCTGCACGTCCCTTCCCTACCGGCTCTCTCTCAACGTTCCGTAATTCGTCCGCTTTGCGAACACACGATGACAAGCGGATCTGCTTCTCGTGTCAGAGAATCGGGCACATTTCTCGCCATTGCAGAAGTCGCTGGGGTCCTCCTGCACGAGCCTCCTCTCGTCCCATCTATGCACGTCCTGCCTATCGCCTTGAGACCAGCCGTGACCGTTTTGCCCGGGCACCTGCTACCGGACACCACTACTCCCGCTCTCCATCCCACCAACGTCGCCAGTTTCGTTCTCCACAGCCCCACCGACCGTCTTCCCTCGCCTTTCCACGAGGTTCCCCGACGGAAAACTAAGTGTTGCAGCTCCCGGAGGGGGCGCTGCATCGCTCGGACTGACGGGAGTATTGCGAACCAAGACATAGCGGGCCAAATACGAAGGGGTAGACACGGTATACAGTGCGTGTGGAGAGGAAGAAGAAACTGCCGAACACTTTATAATGTTCTGTAAATGGCTTCGCCCTATAGTTCGGGATGATGGCGCAGAATTTTTCAAGCAGTTGGGTTTAGAAACAGAAAGGGTAAAATAGACTTTAACCGGGTAGAATTAACAAGAAGGAGGTTATATTATTGGTGGCTAAAGTCAAGGCACGAGTGAAAATGAACGCTTCACTGCAAAGTACGACTCCTCAACCTCACTTCTTAAAAATAAAAAAAAAACTAAATCTAGTTTTTGGTTCATTAAGTATTACGGCTTCGTGGCGCTAGCCACCGCCCGATCTAAAGGGTACAGCCATATCCAACCATCCATCCATCCATGACCGAAAATCCTCTCTTGAAGACTCGGAGAAAACGGAACCTTATAGGCGTACAAGTAGACGGCGTACCTGTCACTGCTCTTGTCGACACCGGCGCTCAACTTTCCGTGATGACGAGTGATTTTCGCCGCAAGTTCAAGAAGGTTCTCATACCTGCGACCACTCAGTTCATCCGTGTTGCAGATGGCGGAATAGCATCTCTCGTTGGAATGTGCTCCGCTCGTGTAAGCATTGTGGATCCACACACAGTTGTTCTCTTCACCGTCCTTAATAGATGCCCCCACGACGTAATCTTAGGCCTCGACTTCCTGTCAGCGCATTCTGTCCTCATAGACTGTTCGACCAGTAAGCTCAGCCTACACTTGCCCGCAACAGAACCTCTTGCACAACGGCCAAGTCACCTCTGCACAACAGGACACGCGCGCCTCCCTCCACAGACACTGACCTACATAGAGCTCGTCTATATACCACCAGTTCCTGACGATGACTATGTTCTGACCCCTAACGCCGATGATCTCATAAACCGCTGCATTACATTACCGCACACCTTCTGTCCATCGCAGTAAATTTTACGTGCCTCCCAGTTGCGAAATTTAGCTTGACACCTCAAGTGCTGCCACGAGGGATCTCTTTGGTGTTGCTATGCACCTTAGAAGGCAATGCGGTAAATGTTTTCACGATGGCCGCTCCTTCTGACCCCGACGCTCAACATCAATCTGCCACTTGCTCCGACAGTGCTATTAGGTCGATGATTGCTTCCAACTTAACGCCGCAGCAGACTGATGAGCTTCTGCTGTCCTACATCGAAGTTTTTGACCTCAGCGGCCATCCGTTGGGAAAGCCACTGGTATGACCCACCGCATAAACACTGGTAATGAGCACCTATTCATAGGCGTCCATATTGGGTGTCGACGGCCGAGTGTCACATTATCCAAAGTGAGGTCGATAAAATGCTCGCCAAGGACATCAATGAGCCATCCTGTATGCAGTCCTTCGGCTTCTCCTGTACGTGCTAGTCCACAAGGAAAACGATGCATGGCGTTTCTGCGTTGATTATGACACCTTAAACAAATTAGTAAAAAGGACATGTACCCTCTGCCACGAATAATGATGCGCTGGATTGCCTCTATGTGTCCCACTATTCTTCATCCATAGACCCTCGTTCCGGCTACTGGCAAGTAGAAGTAGATGAAATGGACCGTGAAAAGACGGCATTCATCATCCCGATGGACTATATCAGTTCAAGGTGATGCCCTTCAGGCCTTTGTAACGCTTCAGCCACCATTCAAACGAATGATGGACTTTCCTGCTCAGAGGATTCAAATGGCCCACCTGTTTGTGCTACTTAGACGACGTCATCGTCTTTTCGCCAACATTTGAAACTCATATAAAGTGCCTCTCGGCCATCTTGGGAATCTTCCGTCGCACTTGCCTGCAGCTCAACTCGTCCAAATGTCACTTTGGACGTCATCAAATCACAGTACTTGGCCATTTAATAGACACCAACGGCGTACAACCAGACCCGGCAAAAATCAGTGCCGTCAAAAACATTCCTTTACCACGATCTGCGAAGGATGTACGCTGCTTTATCGGACTAGCTATGTTCCTACTTCCGATGCTTCGTGAAAAATTTTGCGCACATAGCGAGGCCGCTTACGCAGCTTCTCAAGAAAGGCGTCCCGTTTTCAAGGGGCTCCGAAGAGGCTTCTGCGTTCTCGACTCTCATCGCTCTTCTCACTACTCCTCCGATTCTGGCACACTTCAACACTGCTGCCCCTACGGAAATCCGTACAGATGCAAGTGGTTATGGCATTGGTGCAGTGCTGGCTCAGAAACAACATGGTCATGATTGCATTATTGCATATGCCAGCCCCTCCTTCCTATCCGCCCCTGAACGTAACTATTCAATCACAGAGCGTGAGTGCTCGGCTCTTGAATGGGCAGTGGCGAAATTTTGACCTTATCTATACGGACGCCCATTTTCGGTAGTTACCGACCACCACGCGCTCTGCTGGCTGAACTCTCTGAAAGATCCATCAGGCCGCCTTGGTCTCTGGGCTTCGCGCCTGCAAGAGTTCTCCTTCTCGGTGGTCTACAAATCTGGCCGCCTACAACATGATGCCGATTGCCTCTCCCGATACTCTGTCGACGATCATGAGGACACTGATGAGCCCACGGAGAACTCTATCTTGTCAGTGTCCGACTTCCTTAATATTGGGGAAGAACAGAAGCGCGATCCAGTGCTGCTTGACATCATCAGCCGTAGGGTATCCTTCCCAAATGACGCTTCCATCCATTACTTTGTCATTCAAAAGGGTGTGCTATACCATCGCAATTTCCGACCAGACGGGCCCGACCTTCTCATTGTTGTGCCTAAGCATTTGTGCCGCTGTGTTCTCACCAAACTTCATGACGCTCCCATGGCTGGACACCTTGACGTATCCCGAACGTACGAGCGCGTCCGGCGCCGTTTTTTCTGGCCAGGCTTTGCTCACTCGGTACGCCAATACGTCGCCACGTGTGACCTATGCCAACGTCGTCAAACACTGTCGCTGCTACCCGCTGGCCATCTTCAACCAATTGACATACCCGCGGAACCATTTTACCATGTTGCATTAGACCTGCTTGGTCGTTTTCGCACATCAACATTAGGAAACAAATGGATAGCCGTTATTACAGACTACGCTACACACTACGCTATTACACTAGCTCTACCGACCAGCTGTGCAACCGACGACGCTGACTTCTTGTTACGGGACGTTATTTTGATTCACGGTGCTCCGAGACAGCTTCTCACAGACCGTGGCCGTTCATTTCTATTCCAAGTCGTCACCGACATTATGCGTTCTTGTTCCACGCAACACACACTGACAACCGCTCACCGCCCTTAAGCAAATGGCCTCACGGAACGATTTAACCGCACTCTAACAAATATGCTCACTATGTACGTGTCGCCCGACCACCAAGACTGGGACCTTGCCTTACCCTACGCAACTTTCGCGTATAATTCCTCCCGTCACGACACAGTGGGCTTTTCGCCGTTCTACTTTTCGTACGGAAGAGAGCCGACTTTACCACTATATACAGTCACCTCAGCTCACACCTCATCCACCAGTGAGTATGCCCGCGACACGTTTGCGCGAGTCAATCATGCCCGTCAGCTAGCCCACGCTCGGCTGATGGCGTCGCAAACCAATGCCGTTGGTACGATGCGGAACATAGAGACGTACATTTCGCTCCCGGTACCCTCGTTTTACTCTGGTAACCTCATCGTCGGCTAGGCTTATCAGAAAAACTTCTGTCTCATTACACGGGACAAAGTATATAGACTGGCGCGAGCTAATCTTTGTGGCTGGCGCTGTTCGCTTAACCAGTTGAAAAAAACATCTCTGACTACCCCTCCGAGTTGGTCTCCTTCTCGTAACAATATTATCAAGTTCTTTTGAATACCAATAGTTATTGAAGTCCGGTGCGAGCGTACGAAAACACTGGCGCGAACCATCGGAGGACCTGGCTGGCTCATATAAGGTGCCCGAATTTCAAAGAAGGAGGAAGAGGAGGAGAAATATAACTTTATGAAGCTGGTAGTGCCATATAGCCGTTATTCTCACCAGGCTGGTCTAAATCCCTAGGCGTGGAAGTCATTAGTCGAAGCAGCCACCCGAGCCCACTGGGCCTGAGTTCGCTGTGTGGAGCATTTGAGTATAGGGTTGTCTCCAAGTCCTCATTGGTGGGGTTAGAAATGGGGGTTAATTTCGGGTTCTTTTGGCAGGCCCAGACTATATGGTAAGTGTTGGCCACTTCCCCATCCCTACTGGCACGGCTAATTTATTTTTGGGTCGTAATATTTGAGTATGGCTGGACAGAGTAGCGTGTTTGTCTGTAGGCGCCGCAACACGCGTTCCTCCGTTTTCGAGAGTCCCTTCGCTGGTGCGGGATACAAGCGGCTTTGCTCAATGTAGTATTCTTTGATTAGTCGAAACCCTGTTATATGTGTGGGACGTTCAGGCCTATCAGGCCAACGGGGAGCTCCCGGGAATTAAGGCCGCGGGCCGCGTTACCCGGAAACTCTGATGTCCCGGAGTCCATATAAGACGTTTTTTAGGGGCGAAGCTCCTTATAGCGGCACCCGTTCGTCCCTCGTAGTCGTGGTAGTAGTCGTAGTGTGTAACCAGTCTTATATTTTGACCTCCAAGGTGGTGCCGGTGAGAGATTTCTTGTGTGCGTTGTTGAACAATAAAAAATTCGCAGCCTGCGCGTTAAAAAGCCGAATTCGTCTGTCTTTCATTTCTCATTAGCAGCCATTGGCATGTACTTTGAGCACGATCTGACAAGAAAGGGTTGCTACGTTATACTCGCTGGGCGTAACCTCCTTGGTTTTAGAAAAAAATAGCGAGCGTTGGGCCGCAATGCCAAAAATACAGTAAACTACTATATACCATGAACTCGAGGGGGTTAAAGGTGGGAAGTATAGATACGAAGCGCTAGCCGTAAGAAAGTAAAAGCCGAATTCTCCTGTCTCTCCATCCCCATTAGCAGCCATTGGCATGTTTTATTTTGTTTATTTTATTTATTACATACTGCAGTCCATAGACCAAGCAGGAGGGGCACAAAAAAGGAGCATAGCGAAAAAGAGCGAACAAGTTATACAGCAAGTTATAATACACAAAGCTACTGAAAAGAAGTCATACTAAATAGGATGCTTAGTTATACATATTGTTGTGCCACAGACATGTTCCTCGTTCGGGAGCACGTCTCACGAGATCGAGCCCTGTTCCAACGAACTGTCTCCCCCCCTCCCAGCGCCACCTTCCGTGCAGTTCCGGGGATAACGTCGCTTCCTCCGCCGAACCACTTTGCAGTTCCGGGTATGGCTGCGTCTCCTCAACCGAGCCCCTGTGCCGTTCCGGGGAACTGGTCTCACAGAAGAGTCCCAAAACGCTATTTAAGGCCGTGCCGGCCCCATGTTAGAGGATTTTGCCTCAGCCGACGTTGTCTTGCTGGCCGGCTCTGTACAAACGACAACCCGCTACAGTAAACGCTACTTTTGTTGCTGTTTTCAAAACGGATTGCCTCCCTGTTTCGCCTGCGGGCTAAGGCTTCAGCGAAGTCCGCTCGGTGGCTCGCCGCTCTTCGCCACCGCTACCATCGCGACAGAGCAAATTCATAACAGTGGTTGGCAGCTACGGGATACGATACCCTACGTTTGGCACGCCGGATCGGACCCCTGGAAGCTCGAGCACGACCGACCTGATATTAGAGTTTGAATACGCTGGGATACGCTACCCCTGTCCTCAACGTTTTGCTGCTCTGGGACCCGCTAACCCGATCTCAACGGCTGAAACGTTGGATCGGATCTCCGAGCACGAGGGCGACCGCCATGATAGCGTTTGGCTACGCTGTGATACGCTACCCCGTTCTCATCGTTCGGCAAGCGGGGACAAGCAACCCCGTATCTCAACATTGGCAAGTTGGACCGGATCCCTGAAGGCCTGACACTGTTCGACGGCAGCCACGAGTTGGACCATCGTCGGCTACTTTGGTTGGGTGAGTGCCCAACGTGTACTGTTCATTTCGCCAGGCCTCTCTAGCACAGGCAGATGTTAGGAGAGTGTTTTCTTTTGTTTTGGTGGTTATAATTTAATATTCACCTACTTTAAACCATGAGATTAGATTTGGAGTACGGTGAATATCAGTAGTAAAGCATCACGAGGGACGAGATCGCGATGGAGCAGTACCTTGTGCAGGACCTCCTAGAAATTTGTGGAGCCATGGGGATTTCCGCCGGGTTCGCTAAAACAAGGGAAGCGATTCTCGAGGTGATGCGGGCAGAGCAAGTGACGGCCGAGGAAGCTTACGAGTTTTGGGAGCTCATCTGTTAGGAAAAGCAGAAGGCCGAAGAGCGAGCAGCTAGAAGTCACGAACAGTGGCAAGCCGAGGAGAGCAGAAAAAGGACAGAGCATGCTCTCAAAATGAGAGAGCTTGATCTTAAAGTTCAAGCACTTAAGTGGGAGCGAGCGAAACAGCAGCTCCACAACTTTCAGACAGGCGAAAACATCGCGCATTTTCTGGATGATTTTGAAGTTGTTTGCAGTAATGTGGGTGTTAGCCACGACCTTTGGGTGGACAAGCTCGCCACGTTGTTGCCGCGCGAAATCGCGCATGTTTTGAGTCGTTTACCCTACCAGGAAGCAGGAGATTTTAGCCAGACTAGATACAATTTGATAAGATATTTTTTCTTTCAAATCCTGCTGAAAGTCGGAGTGATAGAGACAGCGCCGAAGCACGCCGTAAGGCGCCAGAAGTAGACGCTTGCCGAAGAGAGCGAGAAGATGAATCGCGTCAAAGAGAGCAGGAGGCCGACTACGAAGGCCTGCGAACACGGGTTATCCTGGAAAGAGAGAGAGAACCCTTACAAACAAGAGAGACACCTTCAGGCGAGTTGATTGCATTTAGAGGCATCGGGACTCCCGTTCTGTCCCAAGCAGAGGCAGCTAGCAACGGGCCCGAGGATGAGCTAGATAACCAGTATGGAGTTTCGGGAGTACTTGTCAAAGGCAGCACACTTGGAAGTAAGTGTGTCGAGGCTGCCAGTATTGCGAGAAGTCCCGACAGAAAGAGGCGTCGGCGTAAGCGTAACGTGGTAAGGACGACGGGCGCCAAGCGTGCTAAAGCTGCTGTTAGGTGCCATGACATCATCCGTCGAGACGCCATGTTCACGGCTAGGCGTAGGATCGCGACAGGGCCCTCTGGGAAATGTTTGAAGCTCAGACCATCACGAGGATCAACATTAGGCGGGAAGCGCGTCAAGAAAAACCGACTTTCAGGAAAATTCGGATGCCGAGATCTTCGCTTGGTCTCATCAATTTTGGTGCTGCGTAGAAGCAACCACGAGGGAAAGCATCGCGCACGCCTGAGTTGTAACAAAGGCGGTTGTTCCCCACCGTGGAGAAATGGTCACTGGTCGAACGGGCGGCGTAAGCGATGCCTTGAAGATGCCACCTTGTTCGAGTTCAGCGGCTGCGGGTCAAAAGTCGCTGCTACTCAGTTCGGACGAACAGGTTGATTCGTCTTCCTTTTGTCCAGACCGCAACCCTCGAAACCCATGGAGTGCGCGACTCCCTAGAGTTCGTCTGAGAGGGGCGCCGTCTTGCCATTACTATGAATGGGCATTGTAATCAGCTTTGAAAATTGTTTTTCTAGTTGGTCGTAAGCCATTCAGTAACGAATGTGTTACAATTTTTGTGTTTTACTTTCCTTCTCATTGGAGAAGCAGGCATTGATATGTTTGTTCGATTAAATTTGTTTTCATATTATTTCGAAAAGTAACAGTTTGCGTGTTAAATTTTAACAGAGAAGGCATACTAAAAGCCCCTGTTTAAGATACCTTCTGTGTTTTGCATTACGTGTTATTATGCACGTCAGTGTAGGTTAACTTTGTTTTGAATAACGCACGCAAGTTTCATTCTTATTTCATAATTTTCATTCTTAATGTCTTACTTTTCAAGCATGTTTTCTCTTGTTTTGATGATAATTGGCTGAAGCCCATTGAAGTGAAAGCTTGTAGGAGGATTTTTGTTATGTTTAGCAGTCTGACGCTTGCGAGCGACGCCAATGTGCGTGATTCAGGATTCCTTGGCGTGCTAAATTGTAGTTTCGGTGCTAAATTGAGCAATCCCCAGAAGCTTCGATCGTCCAGAATCTGCCCGAGTCACAATCGAAAATCGCTAACACAAAAAAAATCTGTTTGGTTTAACAGTGTCATGCACTGACACTTAGCTAAAGGCGTGTCCACACTTTGTATTCCTCCTGAGATACGTTACTCGTGATGCTACTTTTAGCTCAGCTTAATCTCGAGGAAATATTTTTCGTTTCTGCTGGTCTGGCGATTTGATCAGCATCTGGAGGGTGCTTGCTTTGGCCAGAGTGGTTCGGCTTTGTGTTCGTCTCCATCGTTCCAGTGAATCCCTGCAGGGCTCTGAAAATCACCACGGAGCGGCCACAGTATCGACGGTCAACCAGCATCCCTCCTTCCGAGCCGCGCTGAGGGCTCAAAACTCCAGATGCATTGTCTGGCGGCGGGGGTGCTTTTGTGCCACAGACATGTTCCTCGTTCGGGAGCACGTCTCACGAGATCGAGCCCTGTTCCGACGAACTGTCTTCCCCCTCCCAGCGCCACCTTCCGTGCAGTTCCGGGGATAACGTCGCTTACTCCGCCGAACCACTTTGCAGTTCCGGGTATGGCTGCGTCTCCTCAGCCGAGCCACTGTGCCGTTCCGGGGAACTGGTCTCGCAGAAGAGTCCCAAAACGCTATTTAAGGCCGTGCCGGCCCCATGTTAGAGGATTTTGCCCTAGCAGACGTTGTCGTGCTGGCCGGCTCTGTACAAACGACAACCTGTTACAGTAAACGCTACTTTTGTTGCTGCCTCCCTGCTTCGCCTGCGGGCTAAGGCTTCAGCAAAGTCCTCTCGATGGCTCGCCGCTCTTCGCCACCGCTACCATCACGACAGAGCAAATTCATAACAATATCTAGAAAAAAAGCGAACTTCTAGAAACAGCTTCAAGCACAAAAAAGTAAAGCTACACAGTTGAAATAATAAGGACGAGGTAATCTAGCATTGAAATATCAACAGTGTTGATTACACAAAAAGATGCATGTAGTTTTCAAAGTCGGGAGTGCCACGTTCAGGAAAAACATTTGAAGGCTGTGCATTCCATTCGCTAATGGTTCTCGGAAAGAAGGAATGTTTTAAAAGGTTAGTACGTGCAAAGTAAGGTGTCAGATCATGATTGTGAGCATGCCTGGTTTTCCTGGAAGAACAGGGAGAGATGTATTTACTGGGATCGATATTAAACTGATGATTACGAAGCAGGAAAAGAAACTTGAGTCTGGCGATAGTTCTACGCTGTTTCAAGAGCGGAACGTTGTTAGTAGTCATAAGTGATGAAGGTGAATCAAGATTGTGATAGGCATTCTAGATGAATCTTACCGCTCTCCTCTGGACCATTTCAAGTTTTTAAACATCCTTTTTAAAATGCGTGTCCCAGGCTACGCATGCGTACTCTAGACGGGGTCAAATAAATGTATTATATGCAAGAAGTTTGATCTGAGTTGGCGCGTTTTTATGGTTTGTGTCTAAGAAACCCTAGTTTTCTAGAGGTGGAGGAAGAAGCGTCGTCTATGTGGTACTCCACGACAGTCGATTGTTAATATTGACTCCCAAGTATTTAAAGTTGCTCACTTCGATCAACGGATTATTATTTAAGGTGTAGCGTGATGCAAAAGGGGTAATTTTATTTGAGATGCGCATATAGACCGATTTACTAATGCTTAACTCCATCGACCAGGTATGGCACCAATCGAAGAGAAAATTTAGGTTGTTCTGCAAGCACTCTTGGTTCCTTTCAATTTTAATTGGCTTGTAAAGAATGCAGTCACCTGCAAAAAGCTTTGGGCTTATGGCGGAGGTGTCAACTGATGAAACGATGTCATTGATAAAGATGAGAAACAAGACAGGGCCAAGGACACTGCCTTGTGCAACTCCCGAGGTTACAGGTAGATCCCCAAAGCAGCAGCCCTCGACCTGGACAAACTGTTTGCGGCTGGTAAGGTAGGAGCGGATCCAATTAATTACAGTAATGGGTAGGCCAATGTTAGAACGTTTGGTGAGTAATTTACTATGGCAAACACAGTCGAAAGCTTTTCTAAAATCTAAGAAGATGGGGTCTATTTGGTCGCCCTTATCAAGTGCCATTGCGAAGTCGTGAATTGTGGTGACAAGTTGAGTGGTAGTCGAGAGGCCCTTCCTAAAACCATGCTGGAAAGGAGTCAAAATCCTGTTTTCTTCAAGAAATGACGTTATGTAATGCGTGATGATATGCTCAAGAAGTTTACAAGGACCGGAAGTTAATGATATTGGCCGGCAGTTTTCAACATTTAGGCGATCACCTTTTTTAAATACGGGAATAACACGTGCCATACGCCAATCATCGGGAAGAATTGAATTATGAAACGAAAGACGAAAAATATGGGTGAAGACATGCGCTATAGGTTCGGCTTAACGTTGCAAAAATGCATTAGGTATGCCGTCGGGACCATCGGAAGATTTAGTTTTAACATTCAGTAACAGTGAAAGGACACCTTCGACAGTTATGAAATCGGCAGATATAGTAGACAGAGAAATAATGTTTGTGTCAGCATGATCTCCCTGAGTGAATACTGAGTGAAAATACTGATTGAATTGGTTTGCAATTTTGACTGGATCGTTAACAATACAGCCATTTACTGATATCTCGGTCGGTGTTTTGCACGCATCGCTCAAGTACCGTCAGAATCTATCCGGGTTAGTTTTCAAAAAGTTAGGAAGCCAGTGGTTGAAGTATCTTGCCATAGCTTCGCTTAGCCGAGTTGCAAGCTGGGCCTTCAACGAGATAAGTCTGTAGGGTATTTTTTTCTTTTTTCTAGCTCGTTTTAGCTTGCGGTGCAAATGTATGATATCTCTAGTATTCCATGGGTTATTTCGGTTTTTCCTAACCCGTTTGCATGTACATTGAGCACTATCTGACAAGAAAGGTTTGTTACGTTATACTCGCTGGGCGTAATTTCTTTGGTTTTAGAAAGGTTTAGCGAGCGTTGGGCCGCAGTGCCATGAATACAGTGAACTACTATATACCATGAACTCGAGGGGGTTAAAGGTGAGAAGTAGAAACGAACCGCAAACCGTAAGAAACTGTGCGTATGCGGAATATTTGATGAAAAGATACGAGATGAGGGTTCTTGGAGTGTTGACTAGATGAACGTACGGACACACAGACAGGTGCATGGACGGACGCATGGATAGCTGCACGGACGGATGGACGCATGAGTGGACGCAGTTGCGGATGCATGGACGAACGCAGGGACGGACGCACGGGTGAACGTGCGGATGCACGCACGGACGGTCACACAGACGGACAGACGGAATAAAAGAACGAATGGACAGACGGATGCTTCGCCCCTCTCTCCATCATTCACCCCGTGGATATGCTGCCATTTTTTTTTCTCGAAAGACTGCCCTTTCGCGAGCGCTTTTCGTCGTTACCGCGTATCCTTGCGTGCGCGCGATGTTGGAATGCCTGTTGCGTCGGTATAGTGCACGTGTGCATCAATGCATATAGGCTCTTGTGTAAGTGCACAAATGTAGAAAGCCTTGTTTCCTTTTTTTGAATAAAACAAACATATTTTGAGCTTAGATGTCTTGAATGTACCACCATTGGAATTCATCCATACGCAAACGTGGCTTTACATAATTATTTTGATTAGCGGCCCGTAGGCGTGGTAGCTTGAAGGTGCATTTGAAAAGGTTCTCGTGTACCAAGTACTCTAAATGGTTAACAGCTTTTATCGTGCGTAATTGGCATATCCGCTGGATGGCGGTACTTGTATATGATGAATATACAGACAGACGGACGGCCGCGGTCAGCGGATGGAGAATTTATGGTTTACCGATAAATGCCTCCGAAGCTTCGCCCTACTCATCGTCATTCACTTTCGTGGATATGGTGTGATTTTTTAGGGAGGGGGGAAGTGGTACACGATAGCGGTTCCTGATGCTCAAGTTTAAAAGTCTAGAAGCCAATGGTTAATTTCGTTTCGAGTTTGGAAGAGGAAAAACACAACATTCGCGTGTTAAACGAGGAGGTACGAAGACACTATTGTAGCGTGCGCAGTCCACACGCGGCCGTGCTCAGGATTTCGCCTCATTTCTCGAGCATTTCGCAAGACACGACGCATAGAAGTGAACGAGTCCTCGTTTACGCGGCTTCGTCTTTTATCCCAGCAACAACTCTCGCGCTAACCACATTTCCGCATGAACGTGCACCAACTAGCACCATTCATGGATTTTCCACAAGGATACCATAGCGACGTTGTTCTTTCTATCGAGTGCTAGAGAGTTGCTTATCTGAATCCGCTGATGCCTGGCGTTGTTTTCGCATTGGTTCACAGGTGGGTGACAGTGCATTCAGCGCCGCCGATAGTCAAGTGCACTATACTACGAAGACGATGCGCTTGTTGAGGGCCAGAGGGTCGTAAGGACGAACGTTATGCTGAGGGAGCGCAAGAAAATACTTAACGAGCGCCCCGGAATAAAGAAGCTGTCTATGCCGACTGCGCCCACCTGCTGTTTACAGACATCATCATCATCATCAGCCTGACTACGTCCACTGCAAGACAAAGGCCTCTCCCTTGTTCCGCCAGTCAAGCGATCGTGTGCTTGCTGCTGCCAATTTATACCCGCAAACTCCTTAATCTCATCTGCCCACCTAACCTTCTGTCTCCCCCTAACCCGCTTGCCTTCTCTGGGAATCCAGCCAGTTACCCTTAATGACCAGCGGTTATCCTGTCTACGCGCTGCATGCCCGGCCCATGTCGCTTTCCTGTTCTTGATATCAACTGTGATATCCTTAACCCCCGTTTGTTCGCTAATCCACTCTGCCCTCTTCTTGTCTCTTAAGGTTACACCTACCATTTTTCTTTCCATTGCTCGCTGCGTCGTCCTCAATTTAAACTGAACCCTCTTTGTAAGTCTCCAGGTTTCCGCTTCATAGCAGAAGACCGGGAAGATGCAGCTGTTATATACATTTCTCTTGAGGGATAGTGGCAATCCACCTGTCATGGTTTGAAAGTGCTTGCCAAATGTGCTCCATCTCATTCTTATTCTTCTAGTTACTTCAATCTCGTGGTTCGGTTCCGTGATTATTACCTGCCCTAAGTAAACATAGTCTTTTACAACTTGAAGTGCACTATTACCTATATGGAAGCGCTGCTCTCTTCCGAGGTTGTTGTACATTACTTTCATTTCCTGCAGATTAATTTTAAGACCCACCTTTCTGTTCTTCTTGTCTAACTCTGTAATCACGAGTTCCTATTCGTCCCCTGAGTTACTCAGCAATGCAATGTCATCGGAGAAGCGCAGGTTAATAATGTACTCTCCATTAACCCTTATGCCAAACTGTTCTCATTCTAGGCCTCTGAAAACCTCCTGTAAGCAAGCAGTAAATGGCATTAGGGAGATTGTGTTTGCTTGCCTTACACCCTTCTTGATTGGTATTCTGTTGGTTTTTTCACGAAGCAATATGGTAGCAGTTGATCGCCTGTATATTTCGTCCAGGATGTTTATATTTACTTCATTGACGCCCTGATTGCGCAGTGTCTGCTTGACTGCTGATATTTCTACTGAATCAAACGCCTTCTCGTTTTGTAGTAAGGCTATGTATAGTGGTTGGCTATATTGTGAGCATTTCTCTATGACCTGATTGATAGTATGAATGTGGTCGATTGTTCAGTAGCCTGTTCGAAACCCTGCATGTTCCTTTGGTTGATTGAATTGTAATGTTTTCTTTACTCTGTTAGCAATTACCTTTGTAAATAGCTTGTATACTACGGAGAGCAAGCTGATGGGTCTGTAATTCTTCAAGTCCTTGTCATCGCCTTTTTTATGTATTAAGATGATGTTAGCATTCTTCCAAGATTCTGGTACTCTTCCCGTCAGGAGACACCTCTTAAACAGGGTGGCTAGTTTTTCTAACACAATCCGTGCTCCATCTTTGAGCAGATCTGATGTTACCTGGTCCTCACCAGCAGCTTTACCTCTTTGCATGCTCTCCAAGGTTTTTCTGACTTCTTCTATCATTACTGCTGGGGCGTCATCTGGGTTACTACTAGTGCTAGTAGTATAAAGGTCGGGGTTGTCCCGGCTACTGTACAGGTCTCTGTAAAACTCTTCCGCTATTTTAACTATTCTATCTATATTGGTAGTTACTTTGCCTTCTTTTGTTTACAGACATAGAATAAGTCTACACGGTGTAAAAAACGAAAGATTCTCCGACTACATGAATCACTCAACCGAGAGAACGCAGTTGCCTGACGGTAGCTGCTGACAAATTCATTTCCCTGCCTATACATTCTTCATCGCTTCCACCACACACAGTATCCCTCATACTTCCCCTATCTGTCGAGCCAAGCCCACCCTGTATCACTTGCACCTGGGAATGTCGACAACCACCCAGCCACCGCACTATTCCTTTACTTTAGCATTCCTTCTGGGAGACTGCGTTGACCATCTGAGAGCCGCGGAAGCATCGTCGGCTTATCCAAGAGGCACGTGCTGTGGCACGAGACATTGGGGCTTTGAACTAAGGGCTCCACCCAAGGGTGCCCGAATTCATTATTTGACGCAGTAAGAAATGCAAAATCCGAGACAGCATACGCAGACATTCCCGCAAACGTGTGCGCTCAAGCGTCAATGCTGAAAGGGCGCATAGGTGAAGCACGATCGTCCTATTACAATACCACCACAAGGATGGACATCGAAGCGAGACACTCAAAGCACACTAGGAAAACTGATATATTGCTTATACAAGAATCAGCGAAAACGCCCAGAAGAAATATTGTCATAATAACTTGTACTTGCAGGTGTCATCACTTAGTGGCACGCACTACTGATCGCGTTGTATGAAGTCGTACACCTCATGTTTCCGTAAGTATTGATGGCTAAAAGTTCAAGACAGCTGTCACGTATTTTTTCGTCACACTGTCAATGCTGGACGTAACCACAGCAGTCGTTCTTACAAACTTAAGCGTGCTAAGATTGACTGTATTTCGTGTAACACCACCTCTGTCGTCTTGCCGGTGAGCTGCTGCACCCTCTGAACGAGTGCAGCGCTTGAGCGCACTTTCTTCAGAGCGTCCGCGCCTTCCTTGTCGCTGCTGTGAGCGCCTGACATTACGAACTCTGCCGCCTGGTTCTTGAGGTGAACGTTCCTCGCCAGTATCTCGTAAACCTCTTTCAATTCCTCGGGTTCGTCAATGTCATCGGAAATCCAGAGCTCGTTCAGGGTGTAGTTAGTCCTCAAACCACGTAGGATCGTTTCCACCTCGTTGGTCGAGATTTCGGTGGTAGTTTTACATAGTTCCACGAAGATCAGCGTGTTGTTCACTTCAAAGAGTTCCGAAAGGGACGCCGCAATTTCGGGCGTGACCAAGTGCACGGACGCAAAGAGCGCAATGACGGATTTGTTCTTCTTCAAGGCATCCAAGACGACAAGAAGCTGATGCTCTTCACCGACATTTATGTGCTTGAGGTTCTGAATTCCCTTTAATGTTCTCGTATATTTCACTAAGGAGGCGATGCCTTCCGCAAGCTCACTGAATGAGTCATCAAAGTTGACGGAAACGAAACTAAGCTTTTCGAGCTTCTTCTGCACGCCCACGGCCATAAAAAGCTCCCACAAAATCCTTTTGTCGACCGAGGAGGTAATGCTGATAGACAGTTGTGGAGGGCATGCACCTTCTCGGATTAGCACATTGAGCTCCGGCAAAAGCTGCTCGGGCCAAACAATCTCGAGCCTTTCGAATACGCGAGCTTGCCATTTTTGTGCCAACAGCCAGCGTACTTTGTCCTTCTCCACGGGACACACGTCATTGAGGTTCACAAGCTGCAGCGTCGTGTTGATTGCGAGCATCTCCACGAAGACAACGAAGGTGTCTGAGGATAACTCCATCTCTCGTAGGCTGAACATCTTTAGTGTGTCGTTTACTGCCAGGGCTTTGATGATATCTGCAGCTCCTTCGTCACCGCCACAGGAGTTTCCCAAGATTAAGTTTTTCAGCGTCTTGTTCTGTCGGATGCAGTCTGCGACGTCTCTCGCGAATCTGGTCCCGGTGTTATGGCAGCTCAACTCCAGCGTGTGCAGGCTTCTAATTCTAAATGCCTTGGACAGTGCTGTTCCGATATTATTGTTCTCGCACTCTACACCGACGCAAAGCTTTTTCAAACAAGGACATTCTTCAAGCCCTTCAAAAACAACTTCGAATGCAGCCACGGAAATCCAGAGTACAGAAAGCTCTCTAACGGGGGGCCCTATGTTCAACATTCGCCGAAGCACTGGAGCGTCCCTCTCCGAAATATTGGCATAATAGAGGTCAGCTCCGTGTTTCATATACGTGCTTGTCTGCCAATGTGTCTCGCGTCCCATCCATTCTAGTCCTAAACCCCACTCGAAGAGCTTTGCGACTTCGTTTGTTTCGAAGTGAGTAGTACCTGCACCGGCCATGTTGACGTAACAGTAGTATTGTGACGTTGAACGCTGCGCCAACTTACAGGAAATAATTATACCGTCTTTGCTGTACTCGGGCAGCGAGAGAGGAGGATATTTATATGCC
This sequence comes from Rhipicephalus annulatus, assembly GCA_013436015.1. Lineage (NCBI taxonomy): Eukaryota > Metazoa > Arthropoda > Arachnida > Ixodida > Ixodidae > Rhipicephalus > Rhipicephalus annulatus. The sequence goes on from WOVY01002836.1 coordinate 20,759, forward strand.
GTGATATTCCTTTTGTGGTTACTTTAAACCTTCAGCCGTGGGTTAGTTCTTGATATCATCTCCCATTATTGTGGGCCTTATGGTGCGCAGTTATCGTGAACCAATGAGCGGAACAATTGTTGGGTCTTTCAGTCTGCAATTGCTGGGGTCCCAGTAACTGTCGCCGCAGTTTGGAATAGACGTCTTGAGAGTGGACTTCTTCAACAAGCTTCAGGGTCGATAAAGCCTAACAGGAAAAAAACAGAAAGAGAAACATTTTTAGTTAAATATTTCACTCAGATTGACAGAAAGTTAACGTTACTGATCAGTATAAGTTAATAAGACACTCTGTCGATCCCTCCTAGTAATCGGCATGACACGATGGTGAAACGCGTATTCAGACTTAGTTGAACAGCAACTGTACATCTAAATAAGAGAGTTCGCACAATGCTTACTGGTGTTTCGAAGATAGCGCCACTTTATGCGCCACGACGCACGCCTTGTGGACCCATATACAGCATGTGATTTTTCACCAAGGGTGGGCGGGAAACAGCGAGGCGAGATTCAAAGACCTATTTTTTTTAGAAGTATAGCTGCTATAGGCGAGGCTACAACCCCCACCTGAATAGGACTTTGACAAAATTACACATGTTGGGCAGCACGCTGAATGCGACGGCTATAGCAATCGCGTGTTGCAGGAGCTAATCGCGGAGGTAACGAATTACTTCCCAGTATCACTTCCAGATGGTGACGCTAGCTCGTGAGCCAAGAGCACTGAAAGTGGAAGTTGTGAAACATAAAAGGCGTGTCGGTGTGTCCGGAGAAGTCATACACGAGACACCTACAGCAATATTAACACTCCGCGTATTCTTCTCTGCGCATGTACTCTGCCCTCGAAACTTGAGGACCGCCGGGCGCACGCAAAGCCTATATGCTGAAGAATGAGTACAGCCTGCGTAATTTCAGCAAAAGTACACTTTCTTTTAAGACATTTGCAAAACTTAACAACAAATGCGTCACTGCTGGTGTGTATTGCAGACAAATCGTAATGAAGAAGCACAAGGTAACCGTGGTAGTCATTGCGAATGCAGCAAGTGTACAGCGTCCCTTGCCTGGCTGATTCGCACGTATGATGCTAGCTGCTGCTAATTATAAGGGTGCACAACATTGGGGGACATGAACAGAAGTTATGAGCATTGCCTCTCAAGTGATCGACACAGATTATTGTTATATTTAACCGAAATCCATACGGGCAATCACGTTGTTGCACGAGGAGTTTGTTGATATATACCACATATAATGAAATGAAATATCGCATCTGTTGCAGAAGAATACATGCTGCGTCAGCTGCTGATCGATTTTCGTTCATTTTGAAACGCTGTCTTTGCGCAAGTTATTTCCTCGAGAAACATCTGCGACCATCGTTGAGCCTATCAAATATTTGGCTCTGTTTCATTATCAATCAATCAATCAAGCAATCAATCAAAGAAGTTTATTTTTACCAAAAACAAAAGCATTTTACGGTGAAAAAAGGTGGCCGGGAAAAAAGCTGTCCAATGACAGCTTGACAAAGCCCCAGCCACCTATCGGCGGTGAAACGACAGGGTACAGCACCTGATAAAAGTGGGGAAAAAATGCATATTAATAGTCGCTAAACAGTTACAAATTGATATCATAGTGCATTCACTACGGGCGCATGTGCACTACAAGGTCAAATGTACCTAATTATACACTTTCTAAAGATAAATAACGAGGAAAAAAGAATTAAAAACAAAAAGAAAAACACGGACAAAAACAAAATAAAAGTAAAACAAATCCAGAGAAGAAAAAAACAAAATATCGAAAGAAATATATTAGGCATCTCAAGTACATTAATATGTACAATGGGCAGTTATGTACTGCGCATTGTACATATTGTATATATGAATACATATACACAATACATTGTACATTATATATATGAATACAATGCATTGTACATTGTATATATGAATATATATATATCTATGTGAATCATATGCATGCGCATATGATTCACATAGATATATACATATTCATACATCATATGAATAATGAAGGAAAAAGAAAAACACAAATAACTTGCGAAACACGTGTGTACTCCAATATTGGAAAAGGCAAGTTTGTTATGTGAAGATACTTCTAATTTCTTTTTTTGTGTGGAGTAAAACATCTGTTCCTTGCGTTTTGAAATTGTTTATTGTTGTTGGGACGATGTGTCTGGTGCGTTGTGTTCCATAGTGTGTGCGTGAGAATGAAACGTGCCAAGGCGGTTGATATCGGACATAAGAAATTGCGTTTCGTGTAAGGTTCACGAGTTTAAGAAGTGTGTCCGATTTCCCGAGTGCTGCCTTTTTGTAGCAGCACAGCAATTTGTAAGTATATAGATCTGATATTTTCACAATTCGATGCTGTTTGAAAAGAGGGGCGGTGTGTTCTAGAAAGGGAGCATTTGAAATAAGTCGAACCATTTTTTTTTTGTAACTCGCTCAGTTTTGACATATTAAGGGCTGTAGTTTTACCCCATACCAGGAAGCAGTAACATAGGTGGGAATGAAAAAGCGCATCGTAAAGTAATCTCTTTATTTTAGCTGGTAGTATGTGTCGATGACGGCTAATTAGTCCTACAGACTTGGCGAATTTCAGCGTAACCGCGTTTACCTGGTCATTCCATGACATGTGTTCGTTGAAGATGACGCCAAGTATTTTAACGCATTTTTCAACGCGAACAGTGAACAGACCTAGGACAAGCTCCTCATGTACTACAGCTAGCGCGCCGCGAGCACGATATATAACACACTTAGTTTTGGCTTCATACAATACAAGGCTGTTCGCCTTGCACCAGTCATTCAGCTTCGAACAGAACGTACTTGCTTCAGCTTGAATGCTACATAATTCCTGGCCTTTAAAAAATACAGTGCAATCGTCGGCATAAATTATGAACTGCCAAGTGGTGTTTAATTGTACTACATCATTAATGTAAAACAGGAAAAGCATTGGCCCTAAAATACTGCCGTGTGGTACTCCACAAGAGATACGCCTGGGACGTGATCTGTGAGTGCCTATTTCGGTAAATTGAAGTCTTTCGCCTAGGTAGGAGCGAAGAAGTTGTGATGCAACTCCCCAAAATCCATAGCATTCCATTTTCTGTAAAAGAATATCATGATTGGCACGATCGAAGGCTTTGCTAAAATCGAGGTATAGTCCTACTGTGAATGTTTTGTTTTCTATGTTTTCTAATATGAGCTCTTTTTGAAGCAAGAGTGCGCCTCTGACGAACTATTTTTTCTTAATCCGAATTGATAGGTAGTTAAGAGATTAAATCTTCTACTAAAGCTCTCGAGGCGGCTATTAATAACTTTTCAAGACCTTTCGAAAAAACTGGCAATATCGAGACTGGACGGTAGTTGGAGAGGCTATTTTTGTCGCCTCCTTTATGAATTACTGTCACTCTAGCAACTCGCATGCTACTTGGAAAAACGCCACATGAGATAGCTTTGTTAAATATGTGTGCGATGACAGGAGCGATCAAATCTAGTACGTACTTAACGGGTTTAATTACTAATCCGTCTGCATCGGGGCTACGACTGTTCCGAAGGCCGGAAAAAAGAGTAATCACCTCAGAAACAGAAGTAAGCTGAAAAAAGAAAGACCGTGATAACCGTGGAACATCTACAGAAGTAACCGGGGAAGTATCCGTGTTTCCTATCAGGACAAAAAAGTCATTGAAACTGTTCGCGAGTGTTTCCCCGCTTAGTAACACTTTTTCAACCACCATACAGTCAACGGCGTCTGATACTGCCTTCCTATTCAAGAGATTATTTTTTTTTCCAGACTACGTCACTCTTTCGTAGACAGTCATTGTCGAAAATAGTCCTAAAATATTCTTCCTTTGCTTTCGAAATGACTTTGTTCAAGTTGTTTCTGAAACATTTAAATTCCTGCAGCGTTTCGCTGTTGCGTTTCTTCAGGAAAGCCTCAAACATCCTGTGTTTCACGTTGATTTTAGCAAGTCCCGAGTGACCCACGGTTTGCGAGCCCTCTTGCACCCGTAGTATGCTTTAACTGGGAAAGAAGCGTAATAACGCTGTTTATATATGTGTAGAAACTTATCGCATACGCATTATTCACATCTGTAAGGGCCGTTATCTCACTCCAATTAATGAGCAAAAGTCTTTCCCTAAAATCCTCAAGTGTACGTGTTGATATGTCTCGGTATGTTTTCATTTCATTTCGTTTTTTAGGGGTTGATTGCTGTTCAAGCATTAGCATGATAGGCAGATGATCGCTCAAATCGGAGATTATGACGCGGGAAATTACGTTTTCAGCAACTGTGTTTGTGATGAACAGGTCAAGCAGAGATGTAGTTGTAGTGGTAACAGGGGTTGGCGTAGTGATTTCATTGTGAAACCCATTACATTGCAGTGTGATTAACAAGTTAACAGCAAGCGCTGAATCTTTCAATGCATCAATATTCAAATCACCACCTATAGTTAGGTATATGCATTGTTGCTCGCAAACGAGAGCAGTTTGTCGAAAAAACCAAGAAACCCACGTATGCTACCATGTGGTGGTCGATAAATAACCCCAAACATTTGGAAGCCTTTCCTAACGCACAAAATCTCGTATAGTCTTCCATGCCAACAGTGAAATCCAGAAAAATTAGTTTGCAAGGCCACACCACCTCCTCCACTTTCGTTACGATTTAGGAAGAAGTGGTTGTACCCGGGCATCACAAGATGCTCAGTGCCATCATTATACCATGTATCGGTAAACATATGTACATTGAGCGCCGTATTACAAGAATAGATAAATGTAATTATGTCAACACTTTTTGATCTGATTTATCTCGCGCCAATATGCAGAAATTTAACCGATTTACTGGTTTTTATCTCTTCCGTAATTTGCACAACGTGCGCTGGAAGAATTTCACGGTTCGCCATTGTTCGGACACACCAGTGATAGCTAGAACGTCACGGGATTTTACGCGGTGATCTTGTTAAGATCGCTTTCGCGCTGAACTAGCAGGACAGGTGATGTGTCAGTTCGACGAGCGTAAACTACTAGCTATTATCTCTCTTTGAGAAGCCGAAAGCACAAAAATCGAAGTCAAGTCAGTAGAACGCACAGGACTGTTAACAACGCACTTAAAACATCGCGTCCGAGATTGCACGCTGACGCAGCATCTCGGAGGCCAAGGTTAAAGCGTCTCGATAGCAGCAAAAAACTCTCTTCGCGCTTGCACCGGGAGTCTTCCAGGACGTGGTCATGTTCTTTGCCTTTTGCTTCGCTTTAGCTTTTGACGGCTGGTTCTCGCAGTAGTCCAGTTTACACGTACGACAAACGGTATTTCACCGCCGACTATTCGAGTGCCGTAGCACCAACTCATAGAACTGCTGGACGGTGCAGAAAGGCAACGATGTCGACGGGCGCATGTCGTGTCTTGGCGGAGAGAGCTAGAGGCCAGCTGGACAAGCACGCCTGCACGTTCGCGGCTCAAGCTACAAGCCTCTACTGTGTGTGTTGCCGACGCGTAGTGCGATAAAGTATGCATGTGCACAGGCGTATAGGTTACCCTATTATTCGGGATTAACCGACCACCCTGAATTAGTGCATATCTGCCGGTGTTTAATGTCTGCTTGTTGATACCATGTTTGCGCATTCTTCGTGTTACGATGTGTTCAATTATACGCTAAAAAACTTCAGCTATCTCAATGGTTAAATCATATTCATGTGCGTTAGTCGTCGCGATGAACATGTGCCAGTGAGCGCCAACGTAATTGCATCCCCATCCAAAAAGTGGCAGCATATCCACGGAATGAATGATGGAGAGTGGGGCGAAGCATCCGTCCGTTTATTCGTTCTTGCTTCCGTCTGGCCATGCGTCCGTCTGTGCGTCCAGCCACCCGTCCGTGCGTGCGTCTGTTCGTGCGTCCGCACGTCCATCTGTGCATCCGCCCCTGCGTCCATCCGTCCATGCAGTCATACGTTCGTCCGTCCATGCATATGTATGTGTGTCCGTTCGTCCATCTATTCAACACTACAAGTACCACCATCTCGCATCTTTTCATCATAAATTCCCAATATAGAAGCACCGCCATCCAGCGGACATTCCAAGGACTAAATGAGAAGTGGCACACGCACACTTTCTTACGGCTTGCGCTTCGTGTGTACTTCCCACATTTAACCACCTTGAGTTCATGGTATATACTAGTTCATTATATTCACGGCACTGCGGCTGAACGCTCGCTAAACCTTTCTGAAACCAAGGAGGTTACGCCCAGCAAGTATAGCGTAGTAACCTTTTCCTGTCAGATAGTGCTCAATGTACATGCCAATGGCTGCTAATGGGGAATGAGAGACAGGAGAATTCGGCTTTTAGTTAACGCGCACGCTACGAATTTTTTGTTGTTCAACAACGCACAGTAGAAATGTCCCACCGGCAACACTTTGCAGGTCAATAATTTTTAAAGTATAAAGGCCATCCACGATCCTCTGCGCAGCAAAGGGCACGGCGGCACTCTTGGCATGCGGGTGGATAATCCCTTCGTATTTTTCATGCAGGTGAGAAAACATTACTGTAAATGCTTCCGTTCCGATAACCCCTGCATTATTGTGCTGCCGTGCCCAAGGTTTCTGTGCTCATGTGTTTATGAACTAGCGTCGTGCCTTACCGAACTACTATTGCTAGCTGGCGATGTCGAAACCAACCCCGGACCCAAAACGGACGAGCTGCTACAAAAGTTAGAACTGATTGCTAGCGACATCAAGGAAATTAAAGATAGATTGACTTCAATTGACAAAAAACTAGAAAATCTCGATGTTTTGGCCACGAAAATTTCGAGCTGTGTTGAACAAGTTGCACATTTACAGGAAGTTGTGTCCGCCCTCGAACTGAAGGTAGACGATTTAGAAAACCGTTCACGGAGGTGCAACTTAATAATATACGGAATACCTAATATACGGATACCATGTTTGCGCATTCTTCGTGTTACGATGTGTTCAATTATACGCTAAAAAACTTCAGCTATCTCAATGGTTAAATCATATTCATGTGCGTTAGTCGTCGCGATGAACATGTGCCAGTGAGCGCCAACGTAATTGCATCCCCATCCAAAAAGTGGCAGCATATCCACGGAATGAATGATGGAGAATGGGGCGACGCATCCGCCCGTTTATTCGTTCTTGCTTCCGTCTGGCCTGAAATTACACCGCCCGGCTATCTTATCGTACGGAAAGATAGAGCAACACGTGGAGAAGGCGTGGCCATCCTTATTAACAAAAAAATACCTTACACTGTTATGCCTGAAGCTTTCGATTTAGAGGCAATATTCTGTAAACTGATGTTTGGTTCACGTAACGTTATTGTAGAATGTGTTTATCTAAGCCCCAATTCCGGAACAGATAGCTTGCAAGACCTGCATGGCTACATGCAACGACATGTTGCTGGTGCAAGGGTTATCTTATTGGGGGATTTCAATCTCCCGACTATTAACTGGGAAACATTAGGATTCCAATGCGCACGCTCGGAAATACTTTTTGATTTAATGTTGTCTTTTGTGTCTTAAAATGTTGTCTTAAAACCAAAATGAGGATAATTTCACCCTAAAAGGTAGACGAAGGTAGACGATTTAGAAAACCGTTCACGGAGGTGCAACTTAATAATATACGGAATACCTAATATACGGATACCATGTTTGCGCATTCTTCGTGTTACGATGTGTTCAATTATACGCTAAAAATCTTCAGCTATCTCAATGGTTAAATCATATTCATGTGCGTTAGTCGTCGCGATGAACATGTACCAGTGAGCGCCAACGTAATTGCATCCCCATCCAAAAAGTGGCAGCATATCCACGGAATGAATGATGGAGAGGTGGGCGAAGCATCCGTCCGTTTATTCGTTCTTGCTTCCGTCTGGCCTGAAATTACACCACCCGGCTATGCTATCGTACGGAAAGATAGAGCAACACGTGGAGAAGGCGTGGCCATCCTTATTAACAAAAAAATACCTTACACTGTTATGCCTGAAGCTTTCGATTTAGAGGCAATATTCTGTAAACTGATGTTTGGTTCACGTAACGTTATTGTAGAATGTGTTTATCTAAGCCCCAATTCCGGAACAGATAGCTTGCAAGACCTGCATGGCTACATGCAACGACATGTTGCTGGTGCAAGGGTTATCTTATTGGGGGATTTCAATCTCCCGACTATTAACTGGGAAACATTACGATTCCAATGCGCACGCTCGGAAATACTTTTTGATTTAATGTTGTCTTTTAACCTCAGCCAGATCGTGAAAGAGCCAACACGTGTTCAAGGAACGAAATCAAACATACTTGACCTGATTTTTACAAGCGACCATTTCCCAACACATGACTCTAAAATTGAAATAATGACTGGTATATCAGACCACAAACTAGTTCTATGTACCTCCCACATTCAAAGAAGTAAAACTGATTCAGTATCACGGACCACATTAGCGAACTTCGCAAACGCTGACGATACAACTATAATTGATTATTTTTCCTTTCAATTAGAGTCATTCGTAAATGATTCGGGTCATCCCTCCGCCGATATATATACAGTGTGGCAATTATATAAAAACATTTTACTACACTGCCTTCACAATTACGTACCAGTAAAAACAAAAAGAACTAATAGGCATAACCCATGGATAACGCGAGGAGTTATTCATGCCAAACGCAGGGTTAAAAGACTTAGGAAAACGCTAAAGCATAAACCTAATCCTTCTAGGAATTCACTTTGCGCTGCCATAGTTGAAATGAAATCTAAAATTAAGATGGCGAAATGTCACTATTTTAAAAACGTTCTATCGAGCTTTATTCAAAACGCGCCAAAAAAATTTTGGGATTATCTTAACCCTAAAAAACGTAGTGACAAACCGATCACGGGAACAAACCGCACAACAGCAGAGTCCTTAAACACGTACTTTACATCTGTTTTCACTATCGATGATGGTAAACTACCCCATGTTGACTCATGTGACGAAAATCACCTCGAACCAGTCTCTGTAACTGAAGCAGGCGTACTCAACCTCTTGCTAAGTCTTGACATAAAAAAAAGCCCTGGCCCTGACAGGATTCCAAACAAATTCCTAAGAAGGTATGCCGAATGAATAGTAAAATATTTATATGTCATCTTCAACAAATCCCTTCTGACAGGTACTGTCCCAAAAGAATGGAAGAAGGCAAAAATAATCCCGATACCTAAATGCGATAACACAAATGATGAATCAAACTACAGACCAATATCTTTAACATGCACAGTATGCAAAATTTTGGAACACATAATTCTTAAACATTTGACCACTTGCCACGAGCAAAAACGCTTTTTGTCACCTTCCCAACGTGGGTTTCGTGCAGGGCTATCGACAGTAACTCAGCTAGCTGAACTGATACACGACTTGTATTCGAGCATTGATAACCAAAACAAGTAGACCTCAACCCACTAGACTTTTCGAAAGCTTTCGATCGTGTCTCACACAAAAAATTAAGAAACTTCAGTCAGCTATAGGAAATTGCTCGGTTGTTCGCTGGATTAAAAATTACCTATCTGATAGGACACAGTACGTCGAGATAAATAGTGAAACTTCCTCTATAGCAGCAATAACTTCCGGAGTACCTCAAGGCAGCGTCCTAGCACCGTTGCTGTTTCTTATATTTATTAATGACTTACCGCTGAATATTCCTGTTACCGTAAAGCTTTTTGCCGACGATTGCATACTGTGCAATGAAATTAACTCCCACGAAGATCATATAGCGCTAAACAATGCCCTAGAAACCGTGTCAAAATGGTGCAATGATTGGCAAATGACAATTAACGCCAAAAAATCCGCTCTTCTGACAATAACTAGAAAAAAAAAACAGGTCTACTTTCCCCTACATCATTAATAACATTCCCCTGCTACGAGTTAACGAACATATATACCTCGGCCTAACAATAACCCAGGATCTCAGGTGGGACTCTCACACATCCATAGTAACCTCAGCTGCGTTACGGCGCTTGATGTTCCTTAGACGACGCCTTCGACTAGCTCCTGCAGAAACAAAACTAATTGCGTACAAAACGTTCGTCAGACCTGTGTTAGAATATGCCAATATTGTTTGGTTCCCATTTTCTGTCACCAAAATTAACAAGTTAGAAGGAATTCAGAGGAAAGCAATTAGGTTTATTTACAATAAGTATCGATTTTTTGACTCACCCACTGAACTTATTAAAAAAGCTGGAATCCTAACTCTTCAAAACCGAGCCAAATTAGCACGACTACGGTTCATGTACCAACTGATACATGGAGAGATAAAGATTAATACACCCAAATACATTTCTATTGCACAAACAAGACTGACACGTCACACACATTCTGAAATGCTTGACGAGTGCTCATTTCACACAGATTGATTTAAATATTCATTCTTCCCATTGGCAATAAGGGAATGGAACCGGCTGAGACCTTCTATACTTCACTGTACTTCACTGCATAATTTTACCGCGGCAGTAAAAGAACAATTACAAGGCGACAACGAATAACCCGTCTACATTGCAGACTCTCTGAATTACTGGTGTTCTGTACGAATTTTGTGTTTTTGTTAAATCAATAAAAGAAGGTAGTTGTTGTCAGGTTGTCATAGGTACAAGTATGAACATTGATTGTTGTTTTATTCTATATACTGCGGGACTTGTTTGTCATGCTCGTCACACTAGGTACGATGCAAATTATGTTACGCCTTTACTGTTCATCCCCTTTCCAAACAATTACCCTGTGCTAAAAAGTGCCTAGCCCTCAACATGTATTCCCCTCGTGTATGTATGTGTTATAACTTGAAAGCCCAAATGATTTGTTTTTTTTTCTTTTTATTGTTCACATTCTATGAAATGCCCTTCCTGCTAAAATCCCAAATGGGATTAGCAGTATCTGTAAATAAAATAAAAACGTAAGACTGGTTACACACTACGACTACGACTACTACGAGGGACGAACAGATGCCGCTTTAAGGAGCTTCACCCCTAAATGCGTCATAGATGCCTCAAATCAATAGACGTCGTACAAACCCTCATAATCACTACTCAATAAACAGAAACAATAAATACATGTTGTACCAAAAAGACTGTTCGCGTCATTCGCAGGAAGTTTTGCGGTTATGGCACAAACATAGTACCAATAACAGTTGGGCGAGGTGGCGTAGGTTTATGGACGGCGAAAAAAAAAACACAGGACACAAGAATATGCGAAACAGCGTTCGTCCTTGTGTTCTCACCGTTCTGTGTCCCGTGTTTTTTGCGCCGTTGTTAAATCTGAACTAAACTTTCTTTTTACCGCTTTGACACTTCTTTCGTTCTTTAGAGCGTGTTCGATTCTCTCCATGTTATACCTTCTTACAATAGATGCCTTACGCTTAATAATCAACTTCGAAAGCTCTGCCAGTTCTCTTTCGTCTGTTGTACTTGAGGCTTTCATGCTTTGACGATTCTTGATGAGATCTTTCCTCTCCTGGGACAGCTTGCCGGTGTCCTGTCTAACTACCGTACCTCCAACTTCTACTGCACATGCCGTAACGATACGCGCCAGATTATCATTCATCGCGTCAACGCTAAGGCTGGTTTCCTCGATAAGAGCCGAGTATCTGTTCTGAAGCGAGACTTAGTTCCGGTGATTTCCCTCTCAGTGCTGGCTGAGTACTATCAATCAGGCAACAGAGAAATGCTGAGAATACAGTCAACCGC